>PVJN01005467.1:0-82107 GCA_004026805.1 Lasiurus borealis | reverse complement strand
AGAGAGAGAGAGAGAGAGAGAGAGAGAGAGAGAGAGAGAGAGAGAGAGAGAGAGAGAGAGAGAGAGAGAGAGAGAGAGAGAGAGAGAGAGAGAGAGAGAGAGAGAGAGAGAGAGAGAGAGAGAGAGAGAGAGAGAGAGAGAGAGAGAGAGAGAGAGAGAGAGAGAGAGAGAGAGAGAGAGAGAGAGAGAGAGAGAGACAGGGATCTATCTACCCGACAGGCCGCTCCAGCCCCAGGGGGCGCCACGCCCCGGCCCCCGGCGGGTAACCCGGAAGTCCTCGGCGGCGGCGGCGGCGGGGGCGGAGGCGGGGGCGGAGGCGGGAGCTCCGCCAAACGGGCGCACACGCGCGCTGCCCGCGGAACCTCGCCGGTCGCGCCGCGCGCCGTCCCGGAGGCGCTCCCGAGCCGCCCGGCCGCCAACATGGCCGAGACGAGCGAGGAGGTGGCGGTGCTGGTGCAGCGGGTGGTGAAGGACATCACCAACGCCTTCCGGAGGAACCCGCACATGTGAGTCGCGCGCCGGCGTGGCCGCCGCCGCCGGGGGTCGCCGGGGACGGCGGGGGGCGGGGCCGAGCGCGGAGCCGACCCCGGGCGGCGGCTGGAGGGCGGCGGGGCCTGGCGCGCCGCTCGGTGCTCGGCGGAGGGGACGGAGCCAGGTCGCGGCCGGGTCGCTGCCGGCCGCTGCGGGGCCCGCTCTCCGCCGCCGCCGCCGGGACCGCCGCCCGGAGCGCCCCCAGAAGTGACCTCGGCCAATGAAAGGGTGCGAGTTGGTTTGGCTCTCCGGCTCCCGCCGGTCCCCCCACCCCCCGTCCGTTCCCAGGGGTGCAGGACACTGGGAAGCTCCATCCGGGCGCCCGCATCCTCCCCCTGTTTGGGAAGGGGACACGGGCACACACGCGATGTGAGTCTCTATTGCTTCGTAAACACAACTCTTTTTTTGAGGATCGTCCCGGGCGCTGGTCAGAGAGGGGTTTACCGATCCTCTGAGAATCAATGGGCCCCCAACCCTCCCTCTCAGTTATTAACCACAAGAAGTTTGAGGCTGCTTGTGACTTGTCCGCCTCCCAGATCCCAAAGGTTGTGCAGGGACTCTGACGACACATTCTGTTTTGAAGGTGAGCAGAGAGCATTCTCCAGAGTTTAGCTTCTTGCAGGCACAGGATGAGCCTCTTGTAAAGTAGACGAAACGTCCGCACTTTTCAGCGGTAGCTGAGCCATAGTACCAGGGAGCGAGCACGCCAGCCCACTTATTTATTTTTTAATCCAGACCCCGGTGCCCTATTTTAAGTAGAACACCACACTGTCTCTTCCCTGCTTCCTCTCCGTTTCACTGGGGAGTAACAGTCCTCTGGGAAGATGCCAGGAGAAAAGATAGCGCTTCTGCTTCTATGTAGCAAGCGAAAAGGAATCTGTTGAGAGAAGGAGAGTGAGAGAGCTACATTTTACAAAAGAGGGAGAAGCACGAGTGGAGCTCTTTCCCCATCTCTCAGCCACAAGAGAAACATAGAATCCAGTTTTGTGTTATTTTTCACTTTATCTCCTGTGTTTAATGTTTTATTCTTTACACCAGAACACGAGTTACTCTTTTTTAAGTGGTCTAAGCCCTTAGGCTTTTTTTTTTTTTTTTTTTTGCCTAAAAGAGGTGCCAAACCTCACATCAACCTGAAGTGTTCTCTTCCTTCAAGGTGATGCTTCTGAAAGCATTGAGAAGTCCTCAGATGTCCTGCTCTCTTGTGGCACACTGCTGGAGACCTGCAACTGGGCCTCATTAAAAACAAAACACTGCTGGCCTCAAAACACACCAGCCACCTCTGACAATGCCCACTTCCTTCCCCTTGTGATTGCCGACACTTTCAGAATGAGTGTTTGGAATGATTCCTTGGCAGTAACCATAGTGGGTACTGGGGCCTTGTAAAGAATGCTTTGATGCCTTGTATATCAGTCTTTCTGTCCCTTTTTCAGAAACAGAGCTGTAGTGCAAATGAGAGACATCATCCAAAAAAACAAAAACAAAAAAAGCCAGACAAATGAAGGGCCTGTTTCCTCAACATTGGTGTTATTTTTCTTGAAGAAATTATAACAGAAGTTAGAAAGAAGTCTAATCTACTAAGTACAGTAATCATCTTAGTTTCTTGCCTTTGAGGTAGATTAGAAAAGCATCAATATTTTATACTTGAAGAAACAGATTGAGTGTTCATTGGCTTGGCAGATTGACACAGTGCTGTTTGGAACACATCCCAATTCTTTTGGATCACATTTATTGAAACTTATAAAGGATTTTAATATCTTCTTTAATCATATTCTTATGGTGAAATCTCATGAATGTACTCAGTCAGTGCATAATTTATGCTTAAGCATTTGGGTCATTCAAGATTTAAAAGTATGAAATAAGATGGGCATTTGAAATAATGATATATAATATAGGGCTGAAAAATAAAATAGCTTAACTCATTGTTGAATAATAGTTTTCAGCTATATTTTAGTACATATTTCCTGCAATAATAATATCTTCAATGATATTACTATACCTCCTTTAAAATGTCTTATAATTTGGACTTTTCAAAATTGTCTATACTTCTTCCCCAATCTAGGCTCCCCCACCCCCTATCTGCTATATTTTTAGTTAAAGGAGGGAGGGGGAGCATTGTTTACCTTGAAAGTTAGTACCTAATTACAGTTTTCAGTATTAAAAAAGAAAGGTTTTCATTCTTTACTTTTTGTTTTTTTTTCTCCAAACACAAGATAGATTGAAATTTTATTAGTCAACATCAACTCCATTGACTTTGTAGAGATCTCTAGACAGGAGGAGTCAAAGCTACAGTGAAAGCTACAGTGGTAGGTGTGGATAGGTTACCTTTGAGCCTCAGTTTCTTCTTGATCTAGTGAGGCTGATGAGAACACAGGAAAATTACCTTACACAATATCTGGCACTTAGTTGCCACTGGGTAGATATTAGGCTTAACCTGAATTCCTGTGTTCTTAAAAAAATATATGAACGATGAATATGAAACATTTCATGAACTGAAAAACACCATAGAAATGTTGTTTTTGTGGTTGACTCTTAGAGACTACTAATGGAAAGAAAACTGAAGGCTTGACCCAAGGACTGATATTAAATTAATGTATGGAACCTATGCTAAAGTGGAAGACAACTGTTTACAGTGGAATTAGGGTCATGTCAAAGATCTCCAGCAGGTCATTTTTTATTACTCTTAAATATTTATTGAACTCCCACTGTTTTTGAGGTACTGTAGGTTCCATCTTCAGAGTGTAGAATACGAAGGAGTATAAAACACAGATATACTCAAAACACTCACAAAAATACCTGTGATGATAGACATGTTCTATATCTGTTCTGTCCAACGTGATAGCTATGAACCACATAGCACTATTGAGTGCTTAAAATGTAGCTAATGCAAATGAGGAACTGAATTTAAAATTTTATTGAATCTTGATTTATGCATAATGGTCACATATGTCTAATGACTACTGTAATATACAGTACAGGTCTAGGTGTGGACTTGAGACCTACCTGCAAGATCTATAAATTAATCCTGCAAAATGGTTTATAATAAAGGCTGGACTAAGCAGTCTGGTGAGCAAGTGTCATGTGAATCTTAGAAGGAAGGCTGGGTATAGAATGTCATGGCCAAAGCTCTTAGGGTAGATGGGTTTTGAGCTGAACTTTGAAAACTAGGTAAGATTTATCTCAGAGAGGGAGCCAAAGACCTCCACAGGGAACAGTAAACTAACCCCAAATAGTAAATATAATTGAAAAGATACAGTAGGACCAGATTATGGAAGTCCTAACTGTGGTTTAATTTCTTTCATACCATGCATGCATTCAGCAAAAGAGCACTTCTTGTTGCAATGCTAATGCTGGGTCTGCAGGACTAGGAGCAAGGTGTAGATTGATGAACACACCAGACATGGTCCCTGCCCTAATGGAACTTTAAACAAATCAACACAGAGATTATGAAAAGAGCCCCAAAGGATAAGAAACATGGATAGACTTCTAAATTAGATTAAATGGTGAAAATATTTTTTTCTGAGAAAATAATTAAGTTGAGCCATGAGGAATGGATAAGAGTTGGCTCAGGGAAAATACACCCTTCTTAGGTAGTAGGTAGGGCCCAATGAAGGGCATAGTGATGAAGGCAGTTTTAGATTGTGTGCAAATTGAACTGAAGAATCAGAAACCAGAGAGTCTCTTGCCTTCTTATACATGATTTTTATCTGTTTATTTAAATAATTGTATAGTTAGTTGTAAAATGTTTGGATTTGGAGTCTGACAGTTCTGGGTTTGAATTTTGGCTTGTCGTTTACTAGCTGGGTAGACTTAGACAAGATTGTTTCCTCATTTTTAAAATGGGTTAAAATTCCTATTTTATAAAATTATTGTGCAGAATAAATGAAATAGAGTATATAAAACCTGACAAAATATTGCATACAATAAACATTCAATGAACAGTTGTAATTTGATGTTTTCTACATAAGCTCAGTAATATAATTTCAGTGATATACAAAATCAGTTCCTTTACAAGATTTGCTAACTTTCCCTTTGGTCATTCTTAAAAAATTCCAGTTTGAAGAGAAAAATAAAATGTTAGATTTAAAAGATTTGTGAAGTGAAGCACTCAGAGAGATATACTACACTGTGTATGATCTTAAGTAAATGTGGTGGGACATCACCTGTTGCTGTTCCTTTGGAACAGCCTTCAAAGGTAACCTAAAAACTGAGCATTTGGTATATCTTTGAAAAGATTAGAACTTGGTTATCATCCTAAATATTAACAACTTTAAAAATTCTATTACCTTGGTAATGCAGGTATCCTTGTTAAATACCAGGAATCTCAATTTCTAAAAACCTATAAATATAAAGAAATGAAATTTGCTGGCAGTGAAAAACTCAGAAATTTGTAAGACTATTTCATAAGGAAGTAACTGGAGATGTGTTTTATATATTTATAGCACACCCAATGCAACCATTAAATATATATTAATTAATAGGAAAATGATTAATGTGAATTAAATTTTCAAAAAGGATTATAGAAGAGTATGTCCAATATAATCCCACTTTATAAAGTATTTTTAAAAAAGGGTCAAATGCCCAAACTAACAGTAATAGAGGGATGGCAGATGACTTTTAGGTTTTTTGTTTTTTTTTCCCTAAGTTTTCCAACTTTACTTGAGTGGTAATTAGAATTTAAATACCAGAAATCTAGAAGGAATTAATATAAACCCTGCTTGTTTTCACTTTCCTGTGGCTACAAGGATTTGGAGCTAAGCATTAGGAATTCCTAATTTTTAAAAATCTTTATTGTTGAAAGTATTATATATGTCCCCCTTTTTCTCCCATTAGCCCCCTTCCAGGCTGACCCGCATCCCTACTCCAGGCCTCACCATCCTATTGTCTGTGTTTATGCATTACAAGTTTTCTTCCCACCCTCCCTCACCTTCTTTCTGAAAAGGAAGTCCTAATTTTTAATTTAGCCACTGGCCAAAATGACCTTGGGTAAATCCTATTGACTTTAGTGGACCTCAGTTTCCTCATCTGATAAAATAAGAGACTAGAGAAATGAGGTCCCTTCCCATTTTAAAATAATTCTGGAATCCCAAATTGTCTAGGGGGAAAAAAAGTGGACTATGACCTAAGGGACTAGACTTAGAAGTCTGAAGCTAAGCACACTGTTATTTGAAAGCTTACTGACCTACCTATCTGTCTAAAGCACTTGTTATATTTGTAGGAAGCAGCAAAGCACTGTATTTTAGGGTCAACTAACTTGGTAAAAGCTTAGCATTCTTTTTCTCACTTTATCAGTATCTGTTAAGCAAGGAACTTTCCAGTTTGATCTCAGGCTACCCCTTTCCCCCTCATTTTTAAATCCTCACCTGAGGATATTTTTCTATTGATTTTTTAGAGAAAGTGGAAAGGAGGGGGAGAGACAGAAACATAGTTGTGAGAATTGAGCACTTTATAGGTTACCACATTTTAAAATATACATATTTTTTTATTTCCGAGGGGAAGGGAGAGGGAGATAAGAAACACCAATGATGAAAGAGAATCATTGATCGACTGCCTCCTGCAGATCCTACTGGGGATCAAGCCCACAACTCCTTGACCAAAATTGAACTCAGAACCCTTCAGTCTGCAGGCCAACAGTCTATTCACTTTGCCAAACTAGCTAGAGCAGTGGTCGGCAAACTTATTAGTCAACAGAGCCAAATATCAGCAGTACAATGATTGAAATTTCTTTTGAGAGCCAAATTTTTTTAAATTAAACTCTTCTAATGCCACTTCTTCAAAATAGACTTGCCCAGGCCGTGGTATTTTGTGGAAGAGCTACACTCAAGGGGCCAAAGAACCTCATGTGGCTCGTGAGTCTCAGTTTGCTGACCACTGAGCTAGGGCAACCACATTTCTTTACAATATATTATCTGCTCTTCATAATAGGCAGGGAAAGTATTATTATTCCTCTATTTCAGATGAGGATACTGATGGCCAAGTGACTTACCCAATTCACTTGACTGTCAGTAGTTGAACGGAGATCTGGACCTCAGAAGATCAAGTGCTTTTGTCTCTATATCTTATTGCCCTTCTTTTAATTTGAATTTTTACATTTTCTAGTGCTTTACATTTCCTGATATGACACTTTTCATTCTTATACTAAAGGCCTGGTGCACGAAATTTGTGCTGGGGGGGGGAGGGGTTGGTGGTGGGAGTGTGTCCCTCACCCCAGCCTGCACCCTCTCTAATCTGGGACCCTTTAAAAGATGTCCAACTGCCCATTTAGGTCCCATCCTAGCCTAATTGATGCCTAACTGCTCCCCTGCTGGCCTGATTGTCCCTAACTGCCCTTCCTTGCCAGTCTGGCTGCCTTTAACTTCCCTCCCCTGCAGGCCTGGTCGCACCCAGCTGCCCTCCTCTGCTGGCCCAGTAACCCCTAACTGCCCTCCCTTGCCAGCATGGTAGCCCCCAATTGCTCTCCCCTGCAGGCCTGGTCACCCCTAACTATCCTCCCTTGCAGGCCTAGTCACCCTCAACTACCTTCCCCTGCAGGCCTCATCACCCCTAACTGACCTCTTCTGAAGGTCTGGTCGCCCCCAACTGCCCTTCCCTGCAGGTCTGGTCCCCTCTCCCCTAACTACCCTCTTTTTCAGGCCTGGTCCCCCTCCCCCTCAACTGCCCTCTTTTTCAGGCCTGATCCCCCCCAACTGCCCTCTCCTGCCAACCTCGTGACCTCTGACTGCCCTCCCCTGCCGGCCTGGTTGGTCCTAACTGCTCTCTCTTGCAGGCCTGGTCCCTCCCAACCACCCTTTCCTGCTGGCTTGATCACCCACAACTGCCCTCACAGGCCTGGTCACTGCTAACTGCCCTCCCCTGCTAATCTGATCACTCCTAACTGCCCTCCCTTGCAGGTCTGGTTTCTCCTAAACTGCCCTCCCTTACAGGCCTGGTCACACCTAACTGTTCTCCCCTGCTGGCCTGATTGCCAACAACTGCACTCCCCTGCTGGCCATCTTGTAGCGGCCATCTTGTGTCCACATGGGGGTGACCATCTTGTGTGTTGGAGTGATGGTCAGTTTGCATTATTACTCTTTTATTAGATAGGATGAGAAAAGCTGCCAGGTTTCTTAGTCTTAAAATTTGAAAGTTGGATAAGAGGAGACGTAGCAGCCCCATTGCCTTTATGTAGACATATAATGTAATTCCACATTTTAAAAGTGAGGAAAATGAGATCTATAGACACCAAGTGACATGCTTTATATATCACATTGACAGAGCCAGGACTTGGACTCACTGCATTAGAAGGAAATCAGTGGTTAGGTTTTTTTGCAGAATCAAGAAGTGATGCTCTTTGAACTTTATGGTGAGTATTATCACCAAAGTGCAAGGATAATCAACCTTTCAGTAGCAGTTATTAAGTACCTACTGTATCCAAGGTATTTTTAGTTTTTTATTATTGCTTGGAAGTGCAGTAACCAACTAAAACAATGTGTGTGTGTGTGCGTGCAGATGGCTCTGTTCTGTCATTTAGGTACATGAAGTTGGGCATTTTATTTTGGGTATAAATAGTGAGCAATGCAAGGTTTTTATATTGTGAATTTAAGTTATAAAAATCCATTTCCCTCCCCCCCAAAAAATAAACTCCACCAGACTGTACTCAGAAGCTAGAATTCTTTTATTCTTGTTACTCCAACATTCATATTGTTGACTTTTGCAGTTACTTGCAATATTGTAAGTTTCTTCTTGTATGGACATTAACCTCCCTTGGATGCTCTCACAGCATTGGTAAATTCTCCCTATAGAATTTTATTTATATTACTAAAATGGCAAAGCGGTAACATTTTTTTAAATAATATATTTTATTGATTTTTTACAGAGAGGAAGGGAGAGGAATAGAGAATTAGAAACATCAATGGGAGAGAAACATCAATCAGCTGCCTCCTGCATACCTCCCACTGGGGGTGTGCCCACAACCAAGGTACATGCCCTTGACCGGAATCAAACCTGGGACATTTCAGTCCACGGGCTGATGCTCTATCCACTGAGCCAAACCAGTTAGGGCCAAAGTGATAACATTTTATTATAGATACTGACAACTCCCCAGCAAAACCATCAGCTCTCTGAAATCTGGGACCACCTTGTTCATTTTTGCATTTTCAGAATCTAGCACAGTACCCAGTACATTAGAGTAGTACTCATAAAATGTTTAGATAGTATTGACATGGTATATTGAACACCTCTGAATTAACAGAGCCAATTGTCAGAACAAAGCCTTAGGTCTTACATTCTACTTACAAGTTAATTTAGCATGAAAGAATGGTTAGAGCAGTGGTCAGCAAACTGTGGCTCACGAGCCACATGCAGCTCTTTGGCCCCTTGCGTGTGGCTCTTCCACAAAATACCACGGCCTGGGCAAGTCTATTTTGAAGAAGTGGCATTAGAAGAAGTTTAAGTTTAAAAAATTTGGCTCTCAAAAGAATTTCAATCGCTGTACTGTTGATATTTGGCTCTGTTGACTAATGAATTTGCTGACCACTGCTTAGAGATTTGCAACCTTTAGAGTACCCTTGTTTATCAGTACATACTAGAAGCCCGATGCATGAAGATTCGTGCAAGAATGGGCCTTCCTTTCCCTGACTGCTGGCACTGCCTTTCTATTCTGACCCAGAGCTGCCTTTCAGCCTTCCCACACTGCCCAGAGACCTAGAGCAGCTGGGGTGATGTTGAGCACCTGCATTGTTGCCATGGCAACGATGCAAGAGTCCTGCCCCATCCATTGGGGCCTGCATATGCAAATCAACCCATTGTTGTTGTTGGGTTAATTTGCATATTCACTCCTGATTGGCTGGTGGGCATCGCGAAGGTATGTCAATTAGCATGTTACTCTTTTATTAGTGTAGATTTTTGTGTCACTAATGACATGATCAGTAGAAAGCAGGTCACCTTTGAACTATCCTGTTTTGAGTTTCTAGGAGGGATTTTAAGTTCCACAGCCTCTCACCAATTTGTGTTAATGGCCTAACAATAAAAAGAGGGCTTTTCTTATAACCTTTAATTGGACATGTTTCCTCCTCTTTCATCTATGATATTGCTGTCTGGCAGGAGAACCCCAAGGACAGAATAGATAATGTCATACACAGACTCTGAAAACCAGTTATTTTGTTTTTAAAGAACATCTTAAAAATCTATTTAGACATTCTAAAATGTTATTATTTGTTAGCTGCAAGAATGTAATTTCCTTATATTTGAAAAGCATGTGTCCACGCTTTGCAAAAACACTTTGCTGGTTTCTTTACTGTGTAAATCAACTGCCTTACATATTGCTTACTAAATCTTGGCCTATAACATAGATTTTCAACTTGAGTTGAAGTGGATTGAGGAATATAGATACCTTTGATGAAAATGATCAAATTCTGAAATGTATTTTGTGTTTTAACATTTACTAATGTGTGTTTTTTTAAAGTTTAGAGGACTATAAAGAAGAAAATAAAATATGGTCCACAATCTCAATTGACAAAATAACTTTTACTGATAATTTGTTTCCATTCCACATACATTTATTAGCAGGTAAGCATAAGTACATTTGCTCACACTTTTCAAAAGATAGAAATAATATGTACAAATGATTAGAAAAATCTAAATTGTACAAAAATAAAATCCTTTATCAGATCAAAAGTTTCTTGGTATCTTTCCAAGAAAAATTTTAATGCATATATAGCTTTTTAAAAAAATTACACAAAAGGCTTTGTGAGATACACTATATTTGTCATTTTGCTTTTTCATAGATCTTGGCACCTTTTTCATACCAACATATGCATATCTATCTCATTTTTTTATACCTCTTACTACATGGATAAACCATATATATTTTATCATTCTTATATTTATACACATTTAGATTATTTCCAGTGTTGTAATCAACATCCTATTCAAAAAATTTGGTATAGTATAATTTCTGAGCAGTGGAATCCTGGGTCAAAGAGTATGTATACTTAAAATTTTGAAAGATTTTTCATTTCCATTCAAAGATTAGACTTATTTTTACTTCCATCAACAGGGAGTATGGCATACTAATTTTTCTGTACTGTTGCCAGTATTAAAAAACTGGTGGTTTTTAAAAATTTCTACCAATTCAGTAGGTGAGTTAAATAATATTTTTAACAAATAGAAATTAGTGGATTTTAAATAATACTATGGATTGAAAAGGTAGTATTCTTATTTTTCATTGTTTTTTATGTTTTACATATTAAGAGATGAAATTGGCCTGATCCCATGTCCTGAAGCTAGGTATAACCGGAGCCCCATAGTCCTGGTTGAAAACAAACTTGGTGTGGAGAGCTGGTGTGTCAAGTTCCTTTTACCGTATGTCCACAACAAGCTCATTTTGTACAGAACAAGAAAGCAATGGCTGAACAAAGATGGTAAGTATGAACTCTGTCGTATTCCTTTGTTTTTTGGAAGCAGCATGGAATATAGTGGGAAGAACCCTCTTGTGTGCTGGCATTGCTGGATTCTAGTTCTAGCTCTTTCATTCATTGCTCGGGCAGGTGTGTAACCTTGGGACAAGAGAGGAGTTTGAACTTATCATTTTTTAAATTTCACATCCATAGTGATTCTATGGGAGGTGTCTCAAGCAAGGTGCCAAGCTACCTACTAAAAACCAAGCAGTAAATCGAGCAATTCTGATTTATCTTTTTTAATGTAGAGGGGTCATTAAATTGTATTTGAAGAAGATAGCCTGTGACTAAAATAAAAGTTTAAAAATTACTTAAGAGGACTGTCGTTGTTACACGCTCAGATTCGCTGGTTTCTAATCCTTTAGTGCTATATGAATAATAGAACTCATTTTAGTAGCAATCCAAATGAGATAATGGAAACACGATGGTGATAGTTGTATTGTGATTTGTCACACTGTGAAACCCAGTGGAGCTCAATCCCTCTGTGTCCTGTTGCTATGCTGATAGAAGCAAAAAAAAAAATAAAAAAATAGCATTCACTTTTTCTGCTTCTCTTTGCTACATCAGACAATCCCTATTCATTCCACCTGGTATATTTTCTTAGTTTCCCGCTATAGGTTATATTAAGCCTCCATGTACACAAATTCTGTTTACTTTCCAGTAAAAGTAAGATCAAAGGCTACCTTTTTTAGAGAGTACTAAACCAAGACTGTTTTTGTAAAGCTCTTGCCCCTACCCACATTATAAAAAGTACTCAATATGGCCTGGTGGCTAATATTGAGTAAGAACTTTGTCTCATAGAGATTTTTCATTGTTAGCTTGGTAGCCATTACCAAGGGCTACTCATAGCAGAAGCTGTTCTAAGTACTGTAGGAGACAAAAAGGTGAATAATATATGTTTTCTTTACTCAAGAAGCTTATAGTGAGTGAAAAACAATCTCTTTGTGGAGTGTTACCAAAGACATGACATAGCAATTTACTTATTTTCCTTTCAGCATTGTCCTTAACATACTGTCATAAGAGATTAATAGCACCTTTCTCTGTTTAGACCAGTAGAAAAGGAGTTTGATTTGAAGATTATTTAATGTGTGAAATAGTTTCTATTTTGTGTGTATTACTTATTTAGTCCTCTGATGTGTGTGTGTGTGTGTGTGTGTGTGTGTGTGTGTGTGTATACTTATATACATATATTTATATACTAGAGACTCGGTGCATAAATTCGGCCTGCAGGATCAGGCTGAAACCAGCTCTCCAACCCTCAAGGGGTCCCGGATGGCTAGAGGGCACAGGCCAGGCTGAGGGACCCCACCAATGCGCAATCGATCGGGGCCGGGGAGAGACCGTGGTAGAGTTCCAGGACATGTCTGCCCATCTCGCTCATTCCCAATTGGCCAGACCCCAGCAGCAAGCTAAACTACCAGTCTGCTCCGTGGTGGTCAGTGCACATCATAGCAACTGGTTGACTGGTCAAATGTCTGCCCCCTGAAGGTTAGTGCATATCATAGCAAGTGGTTGAACGGCCTTAGCATATCATTAGCATATTACACTTTGATTGGTTGAATGGACAACTGGGCATTTAGCATATTAGGCTTTTATTATCTACACTAATAAAAGAGAAATATGACACTAATAAATTGACCATACCTCTGAGATGCCCACCAGCCTATCAGGAGGGAATATGCAAATTAGCAGGACAAAGATGACAGAGCAACTGGGAGCGGCAGGACACCTGCTATGAGAATGTAGGGCGATGGAGGGAGCTACAGGAACAGCCCTCCAGCCAGAGCAAAGCTAAGACTGCAGACTCTGGCTGGAGTTAGCAAGAAGCCTGCAGACTCCAGCCAGAGTTAGTGAAAACTCTGGCCGGAGAGAAGGCAGAAGGCAGTGGCCCGAGCTAAGGCCTGGGTCTCAGGTGCCAGAGGAAAACCAGTGTGTCTGCAGCCAGGTGAAGGAAGGCCTATTGCACAAATCTTCGTGCAGTGGACCTCTAGTATAGAATATATGTATATAAAAATATTAATTAAAAGACTTTGCCTAAGTTTATGGCATACCTTATGTTTGTGGCATCAACTTAAAGGTATAAGTTTAGGCATCAACTTAAAAAGATAAGGATTTTTATATTGTTAAATTCTCTTTCCTTTTCCATTTTATTACTCTATAATAGATTTTAATATTAAGGTACAAAGTAACAATCTATGAATCCATTAAGTTATTTTTTTTTCCAAACAGAGCTGTATGTGTTTTCTGGCACACAGAAATGCATAATTGAATCAGTACGTAACTAAGTTAAGGTGGGAAGGCAGAATGATACTCTTGTAGAAAAAACTGTACATTTTAAAATGTCAAAGGCTATTTTTGTTTCAAATCATTGTTTTTTGCCTATTCATGTATGCTAGCCCAACCTGTCTTCTCCTTGTAGCCCTTCTAAGTCCTTTCTTGTCTCTGTTTCTTGTATTTATGGACACTGCACAGTTGACTTTGCTAAATCTCCTCATCATGTAGTTTTATCTTGCTAGGCCCAGGAGGACCCAGGCAAAAGATGATGTGGTTAAATGCACTCACAAGAATAGCTGGCATCTAAGCTCGAGTGCTGATGCAGCTTCACATGTTTTTAGAGCTTGATTCCATCTAACTTGCATCCTCATGGAAGCAGTTCTCAGTTTCACTGTTCTGGTGTCTAGCGACAGAATAATTTAGTGTCGTGGTACATACAACTCAGGTTGTGTGATATTATCAGTAAAAAATGGAAGCGAATTTCTGATTTGGCAGAAAAAGATATGTGAAAATTCTGACTAACATAAGGCTCTTTTGCCAAACTTATGAGCTGAAGCAATTAGAATACAGAGGTAAATCTTGTTAAGTAAAAAAGCAAAAAAAAAAAAATGTTTAGAAAAAGTTATTTCATGAAAATGCTGGGAAAACAGAGAAACAACCCACTGAAAATTATATGTATACAAGGAGATTTATTATGACAAATTGGTTTGCATGCTTGTGCAGGCTAAGAAGTCCCACCACCTACTTTCTGCAAGGTGGGGACCCAGGACAGCCGGTGAAGGCCAGTGTGCCAGTGTTTCAGTCCCAGTCCAGAGGCCGGAGTAGATGAGAAGTCCTAACTCAAGCAGGCAGACAGGAAGCAAAAAACAGGGATGAATTCCTCTTTTTTCTCATGTACTAGTTGGGCTTTCAACAGATTGGATGAAGCTTACCTAAATTGTGGAGGGCAATCTACTGAATCTACCAATGCTAATCTTATCTGGAAACACCCTTACAGAAACACTTAGAAATAACATTTAATCTGGGTACTTATAGCCTGGCAAGTTTAACCGTGGTTTAGCTAAAGTAACCATCACAGCATCTCTGTGTAATTACTTGGAGACTGATACTTTTTTTAAAAATCTGATGCAGTAATAGCCATATTTGGTTTGGGAGAGAAATGATACTATAATTCTAATTTTTGAGAACTCCATGACAAAAACAAAAAGCAAAAGAGAAGTCCACAGCATTGGAGTCTTGACTGAGCAGAGCTCTGTCCCACTCTTTGACCATCTCCATGTGTGCCATTCCATCATCAGGTTTTGCTCTCCCCTCTTTCTCACCATCTCTGCTTCATTATTGTGCTACTTCTTCAAGTCTTACTACTCATCTGGACAAATGTTATTACCTCATAGCTAGTCTACTCCATTTTCAATCTCTATTTTGTAATCCATGTCCATATCGTTAGCCAGTCATCTCAGACAACACCCATCTCATTTCATGTTCATGTTATCTACATTGTTAATTGAGTTGGCTTGATATTCAAGGGCCTTCACAATCTGTCCCCAGTCTATATTACCAACGTTCCCTTAAAAAAAGATGTTTCTATCTCTCTGTCTCTTTCTTTCTCTCTCCCGTCTCTCTCTCTCTTTCTCTCTCTATATATATATATGTTTGTTTGTTTTTGAAAGTATTACATATGTCTTCCTTTTTCCCTCCCATTGACCCCCTCCACAGTGCTCCTGTCCTCTCTCCAGGCCTTCCCCGTATTATTGTCTGTACATGAGCTGTGCATATATACACATAAGTTCATTGGTTAATCTCTTCCTGCCCCCACCCCCTTCTCTCTGAAGTACATCCGCCTATTGCATGCTTCAATGTCACTGGGTCTATTTTTGTTCATTAGTTTGTTTTGTTCATTGGATTCCACATATAAGTGAGATTATGTGATGCATGTCTTGATCTGACTGTCTTATTTTGCTTAGCTTAATACCATCCAGGTGTCTCCATGCTGTCTCAAAGGGTAAGAGATCCTTCTTTTCTCACAGCTGCATAGTATGCCATTATGTAAATGTACCATAGTTTTTTAATCTATTCATCTATTAATGGGCACTTGGACTGTTTCCAAATCTTAGGTATTGTAAATAACGCTGCTATGAACATAGGGGTGCATATATTCTTTGTGATTGGTATTTCTGGCTTCTTAGGGCATATTCCTAAATGTGGAATCACTGGATCAAATGGCAGTTTCTTTTAAATTTTTTGAGCAAACATCAGACTTTTTTATAGCTTTTCTTCTATTTAAAATGCAGTGTTAGTAGTTGTAGATTCTCAGCCCTTGAACTAAAGCCAACCCACAGATTCATTTTGTTTTGGTTTGTATAAATGCTTTTAAAATTATTTTTTAATATATATTTTTATTGATTTCATAGAGGAAAGGAGAAAGAAAGAGAGAATCATTGATTGGCTGCCTCCTGCACTCTCTGTACTGTGGATCGAGCCTACAACCTGGGCATGTGCCCTTGACCACAATTGAACATGGGACCCTTCAGTCCATAGGCCGATGCTCTATCTACTGAGCCAAACTGGCTAGGGCTTTTAAAAATTATTTTAAATTAGGTAAACATTTAAAATCAGGATGAACTTTTAAAGTTAGCATGGAAATCTGCATTTTTATCTTCACTTGGAAAATCAGAAGCCTTCAGTGCATACATTTCTTCGTGGTGCCAATTGGCTGGGGTTCACAGCCTCTACTTTTCTTGACTAGGGAAGCTTGTTCCAAGATTTACTACAACTTCCTCCTTCAGACATTGAGGGATAGTGTCAGTTGCTACTTACTAGGTTTGCTTTCATATATTTTGACAATCATTTGAACCTTGAAATAGAGTTTTGCAGTCCTTTGATATACATTTCAGCCACATTCTTGGACTTTGCTTATACTACTACCTTATTTCTGTGTTTATTTCTGAGGCCAGGTTTATGTCTTAGTAGAGGCTCAGTGCACAAATTTGTGCACCAGTGGGGTCCCTCAGCCTGGCCTGTTGGATCAGGCCAAAACCAGCTTTCCAACATCCCCTGATGGGTCCTGAATTGCAAGGGAGCTCAGGCCAGGCCGAGAGACTGCACTGGTGCACTATTGGGGCTGGGGATAGACGTGGGAGGTTGGCCAGTCAGGGAGGGATCATGGGAAGACTCTAGGGCATGTCTAGCCTCTCTCATTCAGTCCTGATCAGCTGGACCCCAGCAGCAAGCTAACCTACCGGTTGAGTGTCTGCCCCCTGGTGGTCAGTGCACATCATAGCAAACAGTTGAGTGGCCATAGTATATCATTAGCATATTACATTTTGGTTGAACAGACTGGGCATTTAGCATGTTAGGCTTTTATAATATGTCTTATGTTGTCACTATTGTTGTGGTTGCAGCATAAACACACCCACACACTCAAAGCCTCTTTGCTCCAGGAGAAAGTAATTACTTCTCTGCAGGCCTATGGGAGTCCTTTAGTCAGAATGCTTGCATAGTAAAACCTACCATAGTTTTTAGTAGTTGATTATTTAAATAACGTTTTCCCCAGCTTGATTGTGAGTTTGTTAGAAAAGGGGATTATGTCTTGTCTTTCTTTACCCAGCACCTTATGTGTTCAACAGACATTTATAAAAAAAAAAAAAAAAACAGGAGTTTGGTAAGCAAAAGACCTTAGCTTAGTCTGGCTATCAGTTCAGTGATTCTGTTCTATAATAAGTGACCTTTTGGTATTTACCATATAGCTTTACCTCAAGCCTCTCATGTTAACCTAAATGTATTTTGGAAGAAGAGATTAGCCAATCCAAGATGACCTTGGGTTTATTTCTAAATACATGAAAACCTATCTGTCAGAGACAGTTATCAAACCCAGTGACCATTGCCACATAACTGCTGGCCTTGGGTAGCAAAGAAAGCTTATGATTTTTCTTTTGACCTATCTGCAATATTCTTGTATCCTCTCCTTGTTATAGCTGGATTTAGCTATTTTCCTATATATAATGTATCCCAATTCATTTTCTTCTTGTGATGGAATGATGAGTTAGTTACATATTGAAGTGTGTGTAATGAACCGTTATTTGTTGGAATATATTTTGTTATTTGAAGGGAGATCTGTTTAATATCAAGAAATGATAGAGATTTCAGTAGCTCACATCTTAGTAAAACTGCAAAAGAAAATAGTATATAGATGAAATATAGAGAGAGTAAAATAATTGCAGACAAAGATACATTTATCTTTATCTAGAGATCTTTGGCTTATCTTTAAATCTTTGGTTCAGGTCTCACTTGAAGAGGGCAGAGTAATTGTAGACAGCGTGGCTGGCGTCCAGATAGCATCTGCTTTGCAGGAAAAGAGACCTGGATTTAGAATCAGTTCATCAGTACACTAAAGTCACTTTACTTAACCTCTTCCTGTGTTCACACTAGTGAGTCTCAAAGGGTTGTTGTAAGGATCACAGGAAGTGGTATATGTAAAGCACTCAGTACAGTGCCTGGCATGTAGAGACACTAGTCTCCTTTCTCTCATTTAGCCAGAGCCAGCAGGGAAGAGGAGCAGAAAAATACATGTAATTCAGAAGTGATTCCTTAAATGTGTTGTATTTCTTAGTTAATTTTTTCTTTAATGGCCTTTTCCCATTTCTGATACTCTATTTCATCCCCACCTCTTGGATCAGACTGAATACTTCCTGAACTTTAGTGTTGAATCAGAAGAGTTAGTGATTTGTCAAAGAGGAAGGGAGAGGGCCTGTGACTGAATGTTACACTGATGGCTGATGGAGGCTGTTGATATGCTCTAAAACTGGAGATTCTTAGAAGTTGAGAAGTATCCCCTCTGCTCTGAAGTCACTGCTCAGATAGCTCAGGAGATTCTTTTCCTCCCCCTGGGGGCAGGAAATACAAGCTTTGTAACAGGAATTACCATTGGGTGCTTACTGTCAGGTACTGTCCTAATGCTTCGTGGGTTTGAATCATTTAATATTCCCATAAGTAGTACTATTATTAGCTTTATTTTACATGAGGAGGACATTAGCACAGAAAGATAAAGTGATATATTCAGAACTTCCCAGTAAGTAGTAGAGCTGACTGGGCTCTGAACTCATCAGCTACTGTTACCCTGCTAGGAGGAGACCCTGTAGTAAAGGAAGTGTTAATTTGATGAGTCTTCCTCTCTCTTTACATAATCACAGAATGAAAAGTGGGGACTTAGGTATTTTTCTGTGTGGTTGTCTTATATTGCTGTACAGAGTCTCTCATGGAGGATGAACTTGTCCTTATTTATGGGTTGGGTAGAAGAGTTGCATTAGAAGTACAAACAAATAGTCACAATCTGGGTCACACTTTCTTTTTTTTTTTAATACAGAAAGGGAAATAATAGTTTATATGGATAGTATAATGGGTTGGATAATTATAGACTTCAAAATAAATTCTAGAGGCCTTCCCATTATATACAAATGTTTTCATAAAGCTACTTAACAACCAGGTGTGTTTTTTGTTGTTTATTTTACAAGTTTGGAAATTAAGCAGTTTCAGTATAGGAACATCTGCCTCATGATTACTTCTTTGATAAATTAGTGTTGAAAATTTTCTTCTTTTTGTTAATCCTCACCTGAGGATATTTTTCTATTGATTTTTAGAGGTGAGAGGGAAAGACAGAGAAACATCAATGTGAGAGAAACACATTGATTGGTTGCCTTCTGCATGTACTCTGATCAGGGCCTTGGCTGAGGAGGAATTTGTAACCAAGGTACGTACCCTTGACCAGGATCCTTTGGTCTGCTGGCCAATGCTCTATCCACTGACCCATACCAGCTAGGTTGAAAATTTTCATTTTTAATAAGGAGCAATGGTATTTAGATGAACACACATTTATCAAGTACGCACTGTCAAATAGTTATGGCGATAGGGAATGAATCTAATTGCTCACAACACTGAGGTTGATGTTATTACCATTTCACAGATAAGCTGATGTTCAAAGGTGTTATGTAGACAGTAAGTGGAAAAACTGAGATTTAAACCCTGACAGAGACCATATTTTTCTCATTTATGTTGAGTAAATGAGCAACATGAAGATGTATTGGAGGGGACCTGCCTCCAAAAAACTTACAGTCTCACTACAAGGATAATATTTATCAAGATCAGTAACAAAGTAAGATCCACCCAGAACATAGAGATGAAAGATTGCTTCTAGCCAAGGTAGGTCAGGAAAGTCTTTAGGAAGAAAGATGCTTTAAAAATATTTTTTCAGAGATAGGACATTTCTGGCAGAGAGAATAGCAAGTAGGTAACTCTGAGTTAAATCCAGAGAGGAGAAGGTAGGCAGGTAGGAGGTGTTTAATGAATGGTGGGATTTGGTCCAAGTGTAGCACTTGAGGGGCAAGTAGTGGAAGGCCAGGCAGACAAAGTGATTGGGACCAGCTTCTAGATTCTTGATACATTTTCTCAATACCCTATGCCCTCTCTAGTCATGCTCTGGTACCATATCCATTTGAGAGTACACTGTATGAGTTTCATGCCTCTTTACAAACTTGGCTCACATTTTAAATGTATTTTTATTGATTTCAGAGAGGGAAAGAGAGAAACATCATTGATGAGAGAGAATCATTGATCGACTGCCTCCTGCACACCCCACATTGGGGATCGAGCCCACACCTGGGCATGTGCCCTTCACCAGAATCAAACCAGGACCCTTTAGTCCGCAGGCCGATGCTCTATCCACTAAAGCCAAACATTTTTTCCCCATAGCCTATAATGCCATTTACTGCCTTATTCACCTGATTCATTGATAGCTTTTCCTGGGTACTTCAGTAGGAATTAATTGCAGCTGCTTTGGCGGTCCCTAAAATATAGCTTATATTTCTAGTTCACATATATTTCATTTTGCCTTACATGCTTGTAATGATTTACATTTCTCTCCAACTAAGGAGTAATCTTCTAGAGAACAAGATGAGGTCTTATTTATCATTATATCCATTCTTTCAGTTGTAAGGGCCCAGTTTAATCTTTGTACATAGTCAATATTTAGAATATTTGTGGAATTAAATAAATAATAGTGTAGAAATTTATATTTATTTTCCCTGATAAATATTAAATTAGTGCCAAAAACTACTAAAAGTAAAAGAAGGAAGAGGTTAGTTAAATTATTCTGTATAGATATACCAGAAGCCCTCTGCATGACATTCATGTACTGGGAGAGGGGGGCTACTCAGCCTGGCCTGTGCCCTCTTGCAGTCTGGGACTCCTTGGGGGATGTCCAATGTCAGCTTAGGCCCAAGCCCCATGGGAGTCAGGCCTAAGCTGGCAGTCAGACATCCCTCTCATAGTCTGGGACCCTTACTCCTTACTGCCTGCCTGCAGCAGAGACAGAGAGGCTTCTGCCACCGCCGCTCCACTAGCCATGAGTGGTTGAGCAGCCCTCTCCATGTGGGAGCACACTGACCACCAGGGGACAGCTCCTAGGTGGAGCATCTGCATTCTGGTGGTCAATGTACATCATAGCGACTAGTCGTTCTGCTGTTTGGTCAGTTTGCATATTAGCCTTTTATTATATAGGATTGTGCTTATACATGTAATGCTTGTAATAAAGATAATGTTAGAAAATTAATGTGTGCCCACACTACCTTTTGTTTCTCATTTATCAAGTGTTATAATATATTAGAGGCCTGGTGCATGAAATTGGTGCATGAAATTCGTGCATGCAGGGAAGGGGGGATGTCCTTCGCCCAATCTGTTCCCTCTCCAATCTGGGACCACTTGAGGGATGTCTGACTGCCCATTTAGGCCCAATCCTACCTCAATCGGGCCTAAACGGGCAGTCGGACATCCCTCTCACAATCCAGGACCGCTGGCTTCCAAATGCTCACCTGCCTGCCTTCCTGATTGCCTCTAACTACTTCTGCCTGCCAGCCTGATCACTCCCCTAACCACTCCCCTGCCAGCCTGATTGATGCCTAACTGCTCCTCTGCCAGCCAGTTTGCCCCTAACTGACCTCCCCTGCAGGCCTGGTCACCCCTAACTGCCCTTTCCTGCAGGCCTGGTCATCCCCAACTTACCTTTTCTGCCGGCCTAGTCACTCCTAACTGCCCTCCCCTACAGGCTCGATCACCCCCAACTGCCCTCACTTGCAGGCCTGGTCCCTGCCATCTGCCCTCCCCTGCTGGCCATTTTGTGTTGGCCTTCTTGTGTCCACATGGGGGCAGGATCTTTTAACCACATGGGGGCAGTCATCTTGTGTATTGGAGTGATGATCAATCTGCATATTACTCTTTTATTAGATAGAATAGAGGCCTGGTGCACAAGTGGATGCCAGCTGGTTTACCCTGAAGGGTATTCTGGATGTTCCCTTGGGGCATAGTGTGAACTGGGCGAGAGGCCTGTGGTCATTTGCCGGCCGGCCATTCGCCACGGTCACGGCGACCCAAGTGGAGGCCCTGGTATCTGGTATTTATCTTCCACAATTGAAACTTTGTAGCCTGGAGCAGAGCCAAGCCTTCTGCCCCCACAGCCATTGACACTTTGTTGCCCTCCCCTGCTGATCATCTTGTGTTCACATGGGGGCAGAATCAAAGTGTAATTTTTTATTTACCACGTTTATTTTTTTAGTATAATTATATAGATTGGAGTTACAGGGATTTAAGTATATTCATGTTATATAAATAGATACAGTGCAATTGGAAGGCCATTTGGAAATGTTTAGTAGAAGCCTTACTGATATTTATATTGTTTGACAGTAATTCTATTCCTAAAAGAATATTCACAGAAAATAATGTATCAGATAAAAATGTGTATTAAGATATTTGCAACAATATTATCTATAACAGTAAAAACAAACAGAAAACACCCTAAAGAATAAGATAAATCTACACTAATAAAAGAGAAACATGCAAATTAATCATCATTCCGCTCTGCCCATCAGCCAATCAGGAGGAGGAGGGAATGTGCAAATTAGATGGCTGTGGCTGCTCCAGGCATGGGTCGGGATGCCTGCTATGAGAGGGAGGGTGGGGGTCAAAGGGATCTACAGGAGTCGCACTCTGGCCACAGCAAGACTGCAGACTCTTGGAGTCTGCAGCAAACATGAAGATGGCAGACTCCCGTTGGAGTCTGCAGTGGAGATGAAGGTGACAGACTCTGGCCTGAGGAAAACCTGTGCAACAGGCCTCTAGAAATAGTATATTAAACTATGGGATTTTTTCACAGCTGTTGAAAATGCATACTATAGCAAGATAGGAGAATGCATATGTAATGTTGAATTAAAAATATATAACAACTATATTTGTCATAGCTATAATTATGTAAAAATACGTGTAGGACAGGATAGTCTTCAAAGGGGAATGAGAGTGAATTGTGCTAAATTAGTTGATTATGAGTGATTTTTTTTCCTTTTAAAAATTTGCAGTCCTTGAAATATTTGTGGAATTAAATGAATATTGGTATAGAAATTGTGTATCTTTTCCTTAGTAAATATTAAATTAGTACCAAAAGCTACTAAAAGGTTGAAGAGGTTAATTTGATTATTCTTCATAGGCATATTGTATTATAAATTCAGTTAAATGTCAACTTTTAAGAAAGAGTTATATTACCATAAGTAGAAGAAAATCTTGAGGATAATCTCCTTATCCCTGACTGCTTAAAACAAGGCATAGCTATCATTAAAATTACTGTGACATGAGATCTATGTCACTATAATGTGAGCATATATATATATATATATATATATATATATATATGAAATAAAGACCTCAAAGAGAAGCCTACCTTTAAATGATAGGACTATTCATTTTTAATATGACTTCTCTTTATTTTAGAACTGATAGATGTCACACGCACCCTGCTGCTTCTAAACCCAGATTTTACCACGGCATGGAACGTGAGGTACGTCATTCTCATCAGTGATAAAATGAAATTATCCAAATTTCTGAAGACATACAAGCCCCATGAGTTGTTAACTTTTTGAAAAATGAAATATAAACCATATGTCCGTGGCTTCTTCTATTCATTCTTTATATTAGGCCCATGAAAATTCTAACATACACTTTTCCCCTTTTTGCATATTTATGTTTGTTCTCTGTAAACTACTTTTCTGAAATAGAAATCATCATGTTGAATCATGGTATACCATTTGATGCCTGCTTTTATTTTCCTTTCGTTTAATCAACATATACTAAGACCCTGCTTAGTATATGAGGAGCATTATAGTGTGTGGGGTGAGCATTCAAGGCCACAATCTTGTAATCTCAGTTGAGTCACTAACATTGGGACCTCTGTGGGCAAATAACTACAGATTCTGGCATATTTTATTGATATTTTTAATTCTAATTATTGTAGTTTTAAACAGAAAATACTTTATCGAACTTATTACAATTCTCAGACCAGGTTCATGTTTTTCTTTTTTTTTTAACTTTTATATTTTTATTTTTTTATTGTTTAAAATACAGTAGTACCTTGAGATACAAGTTTAATTCATTCCGTAACCTTGAGGCGTGGGAAACTATGAGATGCTCGAATCACGATAAACTGGTGGGTCCTGTGCAGCGGGCCGATCCGCGCTCGTATCTCAACTGTTGCTCGTATTTCAAAGCAAAAATCGCTCGCTCGATGGCTCGTATCTCAAAAATCTCGTATGTTAGGGCACTCGTATCTCGAGGTACTACTGTATTACATATATTAGTACATATATTTCCACCCCCCCCCCGCCCTCCCGATTGACCTTCTTCAAGCCTCCCCTACTCCTGTCGCATGCCCTTATCCTACCCCCCCACAGTGTCCTGTCTCCATTGGTATGCTTACATGCATGCATACAAGTCCTTTGGTTGATCTATTTCCCTCGCTCCCCAACACTCCCCAGCGTACCCACTATAATTTAACAGTCTGGTGCTTTATTGCCTCTGTATCTTTTTATTCATCGGGTTATAATGTTCTTTATTTTCCATAAATGAGTGAGATCATGTGGTATTTTTCCTTCATTGCCTGGCTTATTTCACTTAACATAATGCTCTCCAGGTCCATCCATGCTGCTGCAAATGGTAAGAATTCCTTCTTTTTATAGTAGTGTAGTATTCCATTGTGCGGATGTACCATAGTTTTCTAATCCACTCATCATTGATGGGCATTTAGGCTGTTTCTAAATCTTAGCTACAGTGAATTGTGTTGCTATGAACATAGGGGAGCATATATCCTTATTGACTCGCGGTTCTAATTTCTTGGGATATAATCCTAGAAGTGGGATTACTGGCTCAGATGGGAGTTCTATTTTTAGTTTTTTGATGAAACTCCATACAGTTCACCACAGTGGCTATACCAATCAGCATTTCCTCCAGCAGTGCACGGGGGTTCCATTTTCTCCACATCCCCTCTAGCATTTGTAGTTTGGTGATTTGTTGATGGTTGCCATTAGGACAGGTGTGAGATGGTATCACATTGTTGTTTTGATTTGCATCTCTCAGATAATTAGCGACTTTGAGCATGTTTTCATGTGTCTCTTGGCCTTCCTTCTGTCTTCTTTTGAAAAGGTTCTATTTAAGTCCATTGCCCATTTTTTTATTGGATCATTTATCTTCCTTTTATTAAGTTGTATAAATTGGCTGTAGATGTTGGAGATTAAACCTTATGAGTGATAACATTTGCAAATATGTTCTCCCATACAGTGGTCTTTCTTGTTTTGTTGATGGTTTCTTTTCCTGTGCAGAAGCTTTTTATTTTGATGTAGTCCCATTTGTTTATTTTCTCTTTAGCTTCCATTGCCCTTGGAGCAGTATCAGTGAAGAAGTTCTTTCGGCATATGTCTGAAATTGTGCTGCCTGTGGATTCCTCTAATACTTTTATGGTTTCTCTTCTTATGTTTAAGTCCTATATCCATTTGGGGTTTATTTTTGTATATGGTGTAAGTTGGTGGTATAGTTATATTTTTTTGCATGTATCTGTCCAATTTTCCCAACACCATTTATTGAAGAGGCTAACTTGACTCCATTGTATGTTCATGCCTCCTTTGTCAAATATTAATTGAGCATAGTGGTTCGGGTGGATATCTGGATTCTCTATTCCATTCCATTGGTCTATGTGTCTGTTCTTGTGCCAGTACCAGTCTGTTTTGAGATGGTGGCTTTGTAGTACACTTTGAAATGTACTGGGATCCTACCTACTTTATTCTTCTTTCTCAGGATTTCTGTGGCTATTCGGGATTTTTTTTTTTTTTAATTTCAGATGAATTTTTGGAGAATTCTTCCTAGGTCTGTGAAATATGCTGTTGGTATTTTAATGGGGAGTACATTGAATCTATAGATTGCTTTGGATAGTATGGACATTTTAATGATGTTGATTCTCCCAATCCATGAGCATGGTATGTTCTTCCATCTGTTTATGTCTTCCTCTACCGCTTTTTTCAGTGTCCTGTAGTTTCCATGTATAGATCTTTTACCTCCTTAGTTAAGTTTATTCCTAGATATCTTAATTTTTTTGGTGCGATGGTAAATGGGATTGCTTTTTTAGTCTCTCTTTCTGTAACTTCACTATTGATGTATAGAAGTGCCATAGATATCTTGGGTATCCTGCTACATTGCTGAATTCATTTATTAAGTCTATTAGTTTTTGATGGAGTCTTTCGAGTTTTTTATGTACAGGATCATGTCATCTGGAAATAAGGAGAGCTTTACTTCTTCTTTTCCAATTTGGATGCCTTTTATTTCTTCTTCTTGTCTAATTGCCATGGCTAATACTTCCAGTAATATATCGCACAGGAGTGGTGAGGAGGAGCATCTCTGTCTTGTTCCTGTTCTTGGGGGAAATGGTTTTAGTTTTTGCCCATTGAGTATGATGTTAGCTGTGGGTTTATCATATATAGCTTTTATTATGTTGAGATGTGATCCTTTTATTCCCACCTTGTTGAGAGTTTTTAATCAAAAAAGGGTGTTGGATTTTGTCAAATGCTTTTCCTACATCAATTGATATGACTATGATTTTTATCTCTCAGTTTGTTTATGGGATGTATCACGTTTATTGATTTGCAGATACTGAACCATCCTTGCATTCTTAGGATAAATGCTCTTTGGTCATGGTGTATGATCTTTCTGATATACTGCTGGAACTGATTTGCTAGAATTTTGTTGAGGATTTTGGCATCGATGTTCATGAAGGATATTGGCCTATAATTCTCTTTCATTTTGTTGTCTTTATCTGGTTTTTGGCATTAGATTGATGATGGCTTCATAGAATGAGCTGGAAGTGTTCCTTCCTCTTGAATTTTTCGGAATAGTCTGAGGAGGATAGGTTTTAGTTCTTCCTTGAATGTTTGGTAAAACTCCCCTGTGAAGCCGTCTGGCCCCAGGCTTTTCTTTGCTGTAAGCTTTTTGATGACTGCTTCAATTTCTTCTATAGTTATAGGCCTATTGATATGTTTAGATTCTTTCTGATTATGTTTTGGAAGGTTATGTTTTTTTAGGAGTATGTCCAGTTTCTCCAGTATGTCCAGTTTTGTGGAGTAGAGTTGTTCATATATATTTTTTTAACAATGCTTTGTATTTCAGTATGGTCTGTTGTTATTTCTCCTCCTTTTATTTTTATTTTGTTTATTTGGATCCTCTCTCTTTGCTTCTTGGTGAGGCTGGGTAGCAGTTCATCAGTCTTATTTATCCTTTCAAAGAACCAGCTCTTGGTTTTGTTGATCTTTTCTCTATATATATTTTTTGTCTCAATGTGGTTTATTTCCACTCTGATTCTTCTGTTTACACTGGGTTTTTCTTGTTGCTCTCTTTCTAACTCTGAGTTGTAGGGTTAGGTAATTTATCACCATTGTTTCTTGTTGTTGTTTTTTTTTCAGTAGGTTTGTAGAGCTATGAACTTCCCTCTCAAGACTGCTTTCACTGTGTCCCATAGATTTTGTATTGTTATGTTTTCATTGTCATTTGTTGGCATGATGTTTTTTATTTCTTCTTTGATCTCTCTGGTAGCCTAATCATTGTTTAATAGCATGCTGTTTAGTCTCCATGTGTTTGATTTTTTTTTTTGGATTGTTTTTATTGTAGTTGATTTCCAGTTTTATGACATTGTGATCTGAGAAGATGCTTGATATGATTTCTATCTTCTTGAATTTGAAGGGGCTTTGCCTATGGCCCAACATATGATCTATGAAAATGACCCATGTGCACTTGAGCAGAATGTGTATTCTGTGACTTTAGGTGAAACATTCTGAAGATGTCAATTCCATCTGGTCTAGTATGTCATTTAGGATTGATATTTCTTTGCTGATTTTTTATTTAGAATATTTGTCCATTGGTGATAGTGGGGTATTAACGTCTCCTACTATTAATGTATTGCTGTCAATCTCTCCCTTAATATCCTCCAGGAGATTTTTTATGTATTTGGGTGCTTCTGTATTTGGTGCGTATATGTTTACCTGAATAATTTATTCTTGTATGATTGCTCTCTTTAGTGTTATGAAGTGACCTTCCTATCTCTTGTTATGTCCTTCACTTTGAGATGTAATTTGTCAGATAAAAGTATTCCTATCCTAGCTTTTTCTTTTTTCATTTCCATTCACCTGAAAAACCTTTTCCCATCCCTTCACCTTCAGTCTGTGTACATCTTTCTATCTCAGGTGGGTTTCTTGTAGACAGCAGATAGATAGGTCGTATTTTCTTATTCAATCTCTTACCCTATGTCTTTTGATTGCTGCATTTAACTAATTTACATTTAAAATTATTTAAAATTATTATTAAAAGGTGCTTATTCTTTACTCCTGTGTTCCTTCTTCACTTTCTATTTCTCTTTTTCTTTTCTTTTTTTTCTTTTTTCTGTTTTTTTTTTTTTTTTTACAGCAGATCCTTTAGCATTTCTTGCATTGCTGGTTTAGTGGTGATAAATTCCCTTAGTCCTTTTTCCTCTGTGAACCTTCTGATTTCACCTTCATTTTTGATTGATAGCCTTGCTGAACAGTATTCTTGGAATCAGACCTTTCCTTTGCATGACTTTGTATATTTCATTCCATTCCCTTCTGGCCTGATGAGTTTCTGTTGAGAAATCTGTTGCTAATCTGATCGGGTTTCCTTTGTAGGTAGCTTTCTGTCTCTCTCTAGATGCTTTTAAGATTCTTACTTTGTCGTTGCTATTTGCCAATTTAATTATAATGTGCCTTAGCATCCGTCTTTTTGGGTTCATTTTGCTTGGCACTTTGTGAACTTCTTGGATTTGTATGGGTTTTTTCTTGCCTATTTCAGGGAAGTTTTCTGTCATTATTTCTTCACACAGGTTTTCTATTTCTTTCATAGTGTCCTCTCCATCTGCAACCCCAATTATGTGGATGTTGTTTTGTTTCATGTTGTCCCAAAGTTCCCTTAGGCTCTCCTGTTTTTTTAAGTTTTTTTTCTAAAGCTACTTTACTCGGGTATTTTTTTCCTACCTTGTCTTCTAGTTCACTGATGCGGTCCTCTGCTTCTTCTAGTCTACTCTTGTTGCTTTCTATTGAGTTCTTTACAGCATTGATGTCATTTTTTCATTTCTTCTTGGTTCTTCTTCATTTCCTCTTGGTTTTCACTCATATTGTCGAATTTGTCTTCCATTCTTTTCAGGCACCTTATGAATATTTCTCTGAATTCTTTCTCTGGTCGGTTGCTTACCTCCATTTCATTCACTTCCTTTTCTAGTGCTGCCTACTTTTCTTTCATATGTGGGCTGTTTCTTTGTCTCCCCATGATCTCTCTTCTCTTGATGTCTGGTTATGTAGTTTTCTCTCTCCTATGTTGATTTAAAGGCACAAAATACAATACAACCAGATTCAACGCGCAAGGCACTGAACAGAAATACATTCATGATATTCATAACTCCTAAATAAAGTTGACCACCAGAGAAAGGCAAATTAGAGTGTAGGAGAACGAGAATAAAAGAAAATAAATAAATAAATAAATAAAGGATTACAAAAAGAAATTGGGAAAAGGAAAAAAAAAGTGAGAGAAAAGAAAGAGAATATGAAAGAGGAGGGAAACAAACTATATATATGGGAAGGAAACTCCAACTGAACAGCCACTAATCCCAACAAATGCCAGCAACAAGTACCTGGAGATGAATACAAACTGCAAACAACAACTAATATCAAGCAAGGTGAGGGAAAGAAGAAGCAACAAACAAACAAAAACAAAGCAAAGTAAAGGAATAAGCAAAACAATCTTAAGACAAGCATAAAAAAATCCATATAATCAATAATCAAGCCAACAACAACAAAAGGACAAAGAGAAAAAATTTTTTTGCATAGTGAAGACAGAGAAGAGAGAGGTGTGTATAGACTTTGAGCATGGGATTGGAAATTAGATGTATAAGTAGGGTGAAATTTTAACAGGGGGCAAAAAGAAAGAATATGGAAAATCTAAGGTAGGAAAATGATAAGAGAAACTGGACAATAGAAGGGGAAAAATCAGGAAGAGAATGATGGCATAAAGGTAGAGTTTAGACAGATAAAATGATGCAAAAGAGAAGATGTCAATAAAATTTAGAACACTAATCCCAAAGTAAAATAAATAAAAAATAAAATAAAATTTTCTAAGAAAAGGTAAAATAGTAGTAGTAATCATATTGATTAGAAATAAAAATGTATTAAAAAGATAAAATTAAGTGAAGAAAAAAAAGAAAGAAATTAGGTTTTTAATTGAAAGATGAAAAAAATTTTAAAAATAAAAATAAATGTGCAGTAGTGAAGCTCATTCACTTCCTCTACTGTTCTCTTTGGTATTCCTGTTTCCTAGTCAGGACAGTATTGCAGTTTCTCGTGTTCTACTGCTTCTCAGTGTTGTAAGCCAGTCGTGATTTTTAAGCAGGCAGTGTTTCTTAATTTCTTGTAATCTTTTATTTGTGTTTACACGAGAGTCAATTTGTGATTCAACCCCTAGGTTGCAATGTTTCTGGATTGACCTTTGGGTCTATAGGTCCTCTCTAGCCAGTGCTTAGATTCTGCTTTCCCTGTGGCATTCAATACTGGTTTGTGGGAGTGGGTTGCCCCAGAGATGGTTCTCTTAGGGTTATTCCCTGCTCTGATCCCCAGATTCCAGAAAAACAACTTTCTCCTGCATTCTCTTAGGATGTCCCCAATTGGGTGATCCTATGGTATTGGGCTTAGTACTCAGAAGTAAGGATTTAAACAGCATAAATGTGCGAACTCTAGGGCTGTGCGCAAGTCTGTGCAGTCTTTTTTCCCCCTTGGGTCTAAGCACCTGGCACAATTTTTCAAATTTTTTGGCTGTCCTTTTGGGTCAGATCAAAATGGGTTGCTTTTAAGAATTCCTTTCTGTTAGTAGCTCTGAGGACCCCCTTCCACATTCATGGATAATGCCAGCCCCAACAGCCACATATTTTTCTAGGCGCAGATGTCCCCTGGTCCTTTAGCTCCCGCAGTGCTCAGGTTTCTCTCTCCTCTCAGGAGCAAACACCTCACCTTATCCAAGAGGAAATTTGGCCTTTCCTGGTGGAGTGTAGAGCTCCTCTGAATCTTTGTGTTTGCCCCAATTGGATACCAGTGCTCTGGGATTCACAGCTTTTCAGTGGGTGCTGCAATTGTAGATTTTCAGGCTTCCGATAGCATCCACTTTCCCCTTCAAGATGTCCTGGTCTCTGTGTTTGAGCCGGTCGCTCTGGGAGGGAACCCAGCAGCAGTGGGGGCTGCCCAATCAGGCGAGCCCCATCCAGAAGTTCTCCACTGTCTCCCTCAACTCACCAACAAACCATCCCCATGTGACTCTCAGCTGTTCTTTCTATGTGCTCTGGGACAAAGCTTGGGACATATCTGTCTATTCCACTGCCATTATTTCCTCTCTCCAGGTTCATGTTTTTTAGTATATGTATTTGTGTTTACGCAAGAGTTAATACACACACATACACATACATATATGGTTTTTAAAAACTAGTGGTTCCTTTGATTAACACAAATTCTCTTAAGAGGAAGGCAGGATAGAAATTATCCTATATAATAAAAGCTTAATATGCTATTTAGACTGGACGTCCTTCCAGACAACCTTCTGGATAAAGCTGGAGCTGTGAGGGCCAAAGCAGAGGTGGCCACCATGGTGGGTGGTGGCCAAGCCCCTTGCATGAATTTCACGTATTGGGCCTCTAGTAGATAAATAAAAGTGAAGTCTCAGTGAACATTGTAAGTACATTTTAATTATTCTATAGAGAAAAGCCATGCATCATAATTTTTTATCTTTAAAGATAACTTAAATAGTACTTCATTTAATTTATTTTATTTATTTACTAGAGGCCAAGTGCATGGGGTTCCTTCTACCTGGCCTACACCCTCTCGCAATCTGGGAGCCCTTGGGAGATGTCTGACTGATGGCCATCAGTTGGACATCCTTAGTGTTGCTGCAGAGGCAAGAAGAGGCTCCCACCACCGCTTTTGCACTTGCCAGTCATGACCCAGCTTTTGGCTGAGCCACATGCCCCTGTGGGAGTGCACTGACCACCAGGGGGCAGCTCCTGCATTGAGCCTTTGCGCCCTGTTGATCATTGCACATCATAGCAACTGGTTAATATGTTGTTCAGTCAATTTGCATATTAGCATTTTATTATATAAGATAGGATTTTTATTTATTTATTTATTTATTTATTTTGTTAATCCTCACCCAAGGATATTCTTCTTACATTAATTTTTTTTTTTTTTTAAGGGAGAGTGGCAGAGAGGGAAAGGCAGAGAGAAACATCAATGTGAGCAAAACAATCAATTGGTTGCCTCTTGCATAAGGCCCAGATTCGGGAGGAGACTGCAGCTGAAGTATGTGTCTTTGACCAGAATTGAACCTGGGACCCTTTGGTCCGAAGGACAGTGCTCTAACCACTGAGCCATAAGGACCAGTGTCTTTATTTAATTTTCTGTGAATTTTAAGCAATGTTACATTCTAATGAGTTAGTATTTTTAAGACTTACTGAATTTTGTATTTAACTGATTTTTGAAATTTTAGGTAACTTCTATAATGTTTTTTTAAGATTGTCTTTTGAATAATTAATGATCAGATATAAAGAGTGAGTTATATGGCTTCAAAATATATATAATTTTATAATTCTCATTTTCTTTCATGGAAAACCCCACTGCAGTAGGCAATGGACTCATATTGATGAGTGGCTACTATATTCCAAGAACATACTGCAACTTTATACATTATCTTATTTAATCCACACAATTCTTGGCAAAGTTATCTTATTCATCAAATAGTTATTGATAACTATTGTGTGCTAGGTTCTAGGCACTAAGAATAAAATCAAGAATAAAAGAAACAGAAATCCCTGTCCTTGTGAAATTTTTATCCTAATAGAAGAAGAAAAGAAATAAGGACGTTCACAATTAAAATATATAATAGGTCACGTGTTGGCAGATCCTATGGGGAGAAGCTGGGAAAAGAATAGGGAAGACCAGAAAGAGAAAAGAAAGAGTGGTATTGCAGTGCTTAATAGGAGACATTAGAGCAAAGACTGGCATGAAATCAGGGATATTCTTTGTGGATTCTGGGGTAGGAGCATTCCAAGTAGATAGAACAGCAAGTGAAAAAGCTCCCAGTCATCTCTCAGTTGTCCCTGGGTGTTCTGGGACAGCAAGGAGTTCATTGTAACTGGAGTAATATGAAAGAGGGAAAGAATGATTTAGGTAAGAGATACTGGTGACTTGAAGATGAGCTCGGCAGAGAAGTCAGAAGTCATAAGATTCTCACCATATTTTATAAACCTTATAAGCCTACTCTGTATTTAATAATCTGTTTTGAAGACACAAATGATGAATTGTATGTGAGAGAATCGAGAGGGGGAAGTTTGATTCTGGTTCTGGCCCTGAGCAACTAAAAGGACGGAGTTACCATTTACTGAAAAGTGGACGTCTAGAGGATGAGCAGATTTAGGTGGGGGCTGCTGGTGGGGAAGTCATTTTGGGATGTTAAGTTTGTGTCTTGCTTGTTGTGTATGAATCTAAAATTCAGGTTAGAGTTCTAGGCCCAATGTTTATATGGGAATCACTGGAAAGTAGTATTTAAAGCCATGAAATCATTTGAGATATCTAAAGAAGTGAGTATAGATAGAGAAGAGACCCAGTCCAAAGACTGAGCACTGCTACACTACAGTTTGCTAGAGTTGCACAGCCAATATCGTAGCCACTAGCCACATGTGGCTATTGAGCCCTTGAAATGTGACTAGTTCTCGTTTGAAATGTGCTATAAGTGTAAACTACAGCAGATTCTGAACACTTAGTGCCCCTAATGTAAAAAATCTTATTACTATTTTATATTGATTGCATGTTGACATTATAATATTTTAGAGGTACTGAGTTAAATAAAATATATTACTTCATACTTGTTATTAATGTAACAGAAAATTTAAAATTATATCTATAGTTCATGCTTGTGATTCACATATTTCTATTTGGCAGTGCTGTTCTAGAGTTTATAAGACGAGAAAGAATCAGCAAAAGACTTTTAGGAAGGTACTATAAACTTAAAACTTAGAGTTTTCATAAGGGTAGAGATCGATATCTTGTCTTTTATTTTTTCCTTTGTTTCTCTAATATCTAACACTCTAGTGCCTGGCACAAAATACTCAGTTGGTAGTCAGGGCACTGAAAATAATTAAATGCAGTGAAAAAGAAAGGAAGGTAATAGAGAAGTGGGAGCACCATTTTTATTTATGTTTTCATATTCCTCATTAGACAGAAATTGAAAACCATTAAACAGAAAAATTCCTACTAGCATAATGTATATACATACATACACATACACACATATATATAATTCAGTGGAGGAGAAAGAACCTAGTCTTAAGATACATGAATCTTAGTCTTACTTCATCAATTAACTAGCAGATGACTTTGGACAAAACCTATTAACTTCTCAAGAAATTTAGTTTCCATACCTATGAATAAAAGATTTAAATTAGGTGATTATTTTTATGATTCTTTTGAAATGGATGTTTTTTTATTATATGTGGTTTGGTCTTATGAAGTGAAATTGTTCTATAAAATAATTTCAGTGATAATAATAGCAGTTAATCTTGAATTTATTGTAGGAAAATTATTGGGAAAGTTTTTTGATAGATAAATAGAAAGGAAATTTTGATTTCTTAAAAAAAAAACATTGTAGGTAAGTGTTCTAATACATTTTTTAAAATATATTTTATTGATTTTTTACAGAGAGGAAGGGAGAGCGATAGAGAGTTAGAAACATCAATGAGAGAGAGATATCCATCAGCCACTTCCTGCACGCCCCCTACTGGGGATGTGCCCGCAACCAAGGTACATGCCCTTGACCAGAATCGAACCTGGGACCCTTTGGTCCGCAGGCCCACGCTCTATCCACTGAGCCAAACCGGTTTTGGCAGTAGGCTGAAATTTTTAAAAAATATATATTTTATTGATTTTACAAAGAGGAAGGGAGAGGGATAGAGAGTTAGAAACATTGATGAGAGAGAAACATCCATCAGCTGCCTCCTGCACACACCCCCACTGGAGATCGAGCCCTCAACCAAGGTACATTCCCTTGACCAGAATTGAACTCGGGACCCTTCAGTCCACGGGCCAACACTCTATCCACTGAGCCAAACCAGTTCGGGCTGTTCTAATAAATTTTAATTTGTATTAGTAAGATTGATTGATATATGAAGACATGGAATCATGAATACATATGAAGAAAAAACAACCAGCTTTGGAAGTAAACTGATCTAACCCTGTAAGTTCTTTTGCAAACCAAAGACTTAACATTTTATGTTTAATTGTTGGTGTATTTCTTCTGTAGGAACTCGGAAGAATTGAGTGATTTTGACTGCATTTTGTAAACTGCTAAAAGCTGGTATAACACATTGGTACTTCAATTTATAGGTGTTTCAGTCTTAGGGAAAAAATATAGGCAAGAATAAACTTTTGAACCTATATTCTGAGGTTAGGTGAGTGATGCATGTAGTTAAAGAATCTATCTGATTATAGAAAAAAGTGACAGGTGCTTCTCTTTTTTTTTCTCCTTTTTTGTTTTCTTTGAATATTGGTAAATTACTTGATGAAAGAGGTTGACTTTATAAAAGTGTCCTATTTTTCCAACAGTCTCTGCACATAGGGTAAGCAGAACATCTTTGAGACACTAGAGTAGCTGAGTAGCTGACAACAAACTCCAGTGATTCGGGTCCTTACTTGTGGCCTATTGTTTTAAATTGGTAACTTTATGGATTTAATTTTTGGTTCTGACACTTTGAGCTTAGAGACCTTGATCATGTTATTGAGTCTCTCTCTAATTCAGTTTTTCCATCTGTGAAATTGAGTTTGTATTAGATTGCACCATATAAAATTGTTGTTTTTGTAGATCAAAGATGATGAAATCCAAGCATTCAGATCCTGGTTTCTAACACCATTCTCTAATAGAAAAAACTAGGCTTCTTGGAGATATGGCTGATTTTAAGACCAGGGCAGGGAACATATAAGATGAGCCTGGAATATTTTACAGGGCCAAGAAGTAAGGAAGTAGTCAGAAAGTGCTCAAAAATAATTTCAGCCAAAACTGGAATAACTTGAATAATAAAATACTATTGGCTTATACCCCAGAGTATAAAATGGATATCTGTAAGTTCATACTGACATTAATAAATGATTGAGCAAATAAATAAACAAGTAAATAAGTAGAACACAATAAACAAATTTGTTATATATAAGATTTCGGAATAATTTGTCTAGATAACCCCCCTCAAGGAGTGGAGCGTAATTCCCTACTCAAGTGTGACTTTCAAAAAGTACAGTGAAGAAAATCTGGTATACAGTGAAGAAAACCTGATATACAAGTAATCCAGGTCAACATCAACAGTGACAAGCCATGCTATTATGTGCCCCTGATATGATGTGATGAAAATGTCACTTTACCTCTGTGGTCTCTTCCTCTTCAAAACTCAATAATCCTTGTATTACCATGAGAAAAACATACAAAATACCTGATCAGTACTCTGTCAAAAAATACCATTAAAAATAAGGTATACTTGAGTATACTTGAGAGATCAAGAGGAGCCTAAGGAGACATAATAGTTAAATGTAATATGCTATCCTGGATAGGACCCTGAAATCAAAAAAGGGTATTTGGTAAAAGCTAGGGAATTCCGAAAAAAATGCATGGTTCCAATAGTTATCTATCATTAATGGATTCATCAGTTATTACAAATATACATAATCCTAATATATAAAAATCCAGGGTCTGTAATGACCAACCGAAGGCTTGACTGAACACCAGATGTCAGTCCTGCAGTCAGTGCTGAGTTGCTGTGGTGACCCAGCACTGACTGCCGAGGGGGCTGTGGATCAGGCCTGGAGAAAAACCTGGGGAGAGAGGCAGGATCTGATCTGCAGCTTCCATGGCAGCTGTTGATCAGCCATTGTCCCTTTCTTTCTCTCTGGGCTTCACCAGCAGCTGCACCTCTTTCTCTCCAGGCCTCTGTGGGGGGCTGCTGATCAGCCCTGCTTCTTTGATCAGGCCCAGAGATAGGCCTGGAGATGCTGACTGGCATAGAAACCGACCAATCAGAACCAAATTGGCCAGCAGGGGAGGGCAGTTGGGGGCGAGATCAGGCTGGCTGGGGTTGGGGGGGACAGTTGGGGTTGAGAACAGGCTGGCAGGGGAGGGCAGTTAGGGGGCAATCAGGCAGGCAGGCAGGGGCAATTAGGCAGACAGCCAGAGAGGTTAGGGGGTGGTCAGCCAGGCAGGCAGAGGCAGAAGGGGCAATCAGGCAGGTGAATGGTTAGGAGCCAGCATCCCAGATTATAAAAGGGATGTCTGATTAGAGAGGGTGCAGGCTGGGCTGAGGGAACTCCCCATCCATGCACAAATTTTGTGCACCGGGCCACTAGTATGTTAATAATAAAAGAAACTAGGTAAATGGCATGCAGGAATTCATACTATTCTTACAAATTTTGTCTATTTAAAAGAATTCTAAAATTAAAGATTTATTTCAAAAACAATTGAATATTGGCAATTTCACATGGTTCAACATAATATAGGATTGTGTGAGAATTAAATAATATATGCAAATCACAACATAGTGCTTGACTCAGGAGAAGTTCAATAAATGATAATTTTTATGAGGATAATTTTTATTATCATTTACTGTCATTTCAGACAGAATAACTGAAGATTGAGGGGAAAAGTAGCATTTGTTTATTCAGTATCTACTATGTGCTAATTACTGAGTTAACCAGTGGAAGTTTAGTCATAGACAAGGCCCCTGGACTCCTACAAATCTTGACTAGAATGACAGCGGAGAGAAGCAATAACTAATAGTTTGCAATAAGAGAGAAAAATGTAAAAAATTTTGAGATAAACTTTGCAGAAGTATAAAAATACAGTAACATAGAGGAATAAAGCATACCACTCACCTAAGTAACCCCTGAGTGCTTCAGCACTAGCTAGTCTTTGTAACAATTAGCGATCACACAAAAATTAAGAGTTTTCAAAGGAAAGTGATGAGATTTTTCCATATTCTTTTAATCAGTAAGTAAAATATGCAGCCAAAATTTTAAAGGAGTAACTTTTATTGCTTGAAAAATCTGTGTAAAAAACTTCATTCCTTTTACATGTAATTCTACCTTGTATTGTTTATTAAAATTCCGTAGTTTATTCCATTCTCCCATCTTATTAAAAAACAAACCTCGCATAATGTTATCCCACAACATAGTTGCCCATGAAGCATGGCACTGTTCTTTACTACCCATGCTCTCTTCTCCCAAAACAGCACAGGTGCCTTTTGCTTCCCTAGTTAGTTCCCCTCACATTTATTTAATGACCCTCACTTTATTCCTTCTTCCCATGTTAGCAGCTTACCACCCAATGCTTATAGGATAGATAGAGAAGCACAGCTTATTCAGTATGCCTGAAAATAAAGCCACCTCAATTTATTAAAAAGTTCAAAAAAGATTGTTTTAGGCTAATACCAATATGTGCATGAAATAATAAGTAAATGTCTTACGATATTTAATTTTTCTATTTAGTTATATATCTAGAAAATAACGTGAAATATTTTAACATATAAATTTAATTTCCTACTCACATTTCATTAAACTATTTAATTCCAACTGATGGCTACTGACATTAGTAACTTGGTCATCACTAGTTTTTTTGTGATCAGTAATTTTTTTGGAGTTATCTAGCAGTTAATATCTAAGTTGTTTGAGATACAGCATTTTTTGAATCTAAGGAGTGGAGCATAATTTACCTATGTGGTAAATTAATAATAATTATTGTTGTAAATAATAGGTATTATAAATATAAAGATAATAGTAATTCAATATTATATTGAATATTTAGGTATTCAAATATAATGAGCAACTTACGTTTTATTTAAAACTTTGCTTACAATTCATGTGTGACTGAAAATTTTATCTCAAGTTAGATTCCTACTTAAATACATTAGAGCAGTTGATATTTTATTGTATCTCTAGGTTATATGGTAGCCATAACTTAACTACTTTTTATATTCCATTTTCAGGTAATCTTTAAAAACTAGTTTATGACAATATACAACACCTAAAATGTTTTTTCAGTCCTGTCCCCAGTAATGTTTATTAAATTGATATTAAAAATTTGCTCCCTTTTTTATGATTCTATTAGGTGCTATTTTTAAGCATCATATATAAACCATTGATTGAGGTTGTTTTAAGCTAAGATGTCTTCCCAAGTACTATTTTGTTGTTCAGATAAAGAAATTGAGAGACAACCCCTAATTTAAGAAACTTTGTAAAGATTTAGTTGTAAGGTAACTTCCTATTTACAGAAGAAAATTTTCCTTTGTTTATAGACATTCAAGGAAATATAGTTGAGCAATTGTAAATCAAGAAAGGTTTCAAAATTAGTAAATGGAAATTATACTTAATACAATATGAAAATGGTTTTTAATCTTTAGTGTGCACTACCCAAGGGCTTTCTAAAACATTGCTTTTCCCAATGGAGTTTTTGATTCAATGGGTCTAGGATGAGGCCTGAGACTTTATTTCTCAACCGTTTCAAATGATGATGTAGTCAGGGACACTAATTTGAGAATATCTTCTACAAAGTACTTAAAATTACATAGAGCAGTATTGTGCCTTCTTTTATATAAGTAATCTGACTTATTGTATGAACAAAACATTTACCAATTTCAGAAGAAAAAGGATCTAGGGACTACAGAAGTAATTGGCTGTTGCATTAAATATTCTTTTAAGATGATACAGGTTTCCTGTACATTGGAAAAATAGTCAATAATTTCATCTATTAAAGCAGCCATATATACCTTCAGATTATTTTATACAGTGAAGTTATTGTAAAATGCAAGTACTATCACTTATTTAGTATTTTCATTAAAAAGGAAGGTTTTTTTTCTTTTCATATAAAAGGTTAGAAATAGGATGTTGCTGTTGGAAAGAAAAGATATTGTGGTATTTAGGAACAAATCCTCCTAAGTAGGTGAGGTATACATGCTGGGCTTTGGTTTTGTTGGGATTATACTTCCCTAAAATATAGGTAATCATCCCTACCACAGAAAGGATGTTTCAAGATTAAATATTAACAAATAACCTAGTTTCATTATAAAATAATATTAAAAATTAATATCAGAAGCTTGGAACATTTTTAAATAAAACATAAATTGCTCATTATATTTAAATACCTAAATATTCAATATAATTAATATTGAATTATTACTAGGTTTATCTGAGAAATTAAACCTAAACCTAAATCGCTTTTATCTGAGAAGTATGAGAAACACTTTTGCATGACATTCTTTATACTACATTGAAGCTTGGAACATTTTTTAAAATAAAAATTTTATATAGCTCTTACTTCTGTTTATATTTCAAAAGTTGTCTAGTGTAATAAGACCCATACAGGTAGGTATTTTACCTAGTAATATACCTTTTGGAAACTTAACCCTAAGTGATAGTACAACAAAAGTGATAGTACAACACCAAGCTCTTTGTTTTATAATTATTTTAGAATAGCAAAAACTTAGAAGCAACCTAAATGTCTAACCATAGGGAAGACCATAATTAAACAGCATAGTTACTGAATGAATGTTGTTTGACCACTTAAGTGTTCATATGGTTCAGTTGGTTGGGAGCGTCATCCAGCGTACCAAAAGGTTGTGGGTTTGATTCCTAGTCAGGTTACGTATGGGAGGCAGCCAATCGATGTCTCTTTCACATCAATGTTTCTCTCTCCCTGTCTCTCCCCATCTCTTTCACTCTTGAATGAATGAATGAATGAATGAATGAATGAATGAATGAATGAATGAATACAAACCTATCATCACCTGGCTGGTATTGCTCAGTTTGCTCATTTACCAGAAGGTTACTGGTTCAACTCCACATGCCCAGATTGCAGGTTCCATCTCCAGTAGGGGCTTGCAGGAAATAGCCAACAAATGTTTCTCTCTCATGGGTGTTTCTATCTCTCTTTCCCTCTCCCTTCCTCTCGCCAAATCAATAAAAACATATTAAAAATAAAACATTAAAAAATAATCCTCGGGTGAAGATTAAATAAAAAAATGTTCATATAGGATCAAACGTGTAAAATCAGAATATAAAATTATATGTTAAAAGGTAGATGATACAGCCCTGGCCTCCATGGCTCAGAGGTTGAGTGTCAGCCTGTGAACTAGGAGGTCATGGTTGGATTTCCAGTCAGAGCACATGCAGGAGGTAGCTGATCAATGATTCTCTTTCATCATTGATGTTTCTCTCTCTCTCCCTTTCCTTGCCTCTCTGAAATCAATTTTTAAAATTATATATATTAAAAAGTAGATGCATATGAGGAAAGGTAGAGGGAAAATTCAAAAATAATAATAGTAATTGAGATTCCCTCTCAATCATACTGTGGTTGTAAGTGTATTTTGTTTTGCAATGAACAAGGCCATATCAAGTCCTACTTAGGAAGCTAGAGCAATTCTTGCCTCATTTTGGAGCTGCCCTACAGATACTGATGTCAGGCCTTGTAAGGTTTTACAACCCATTGGCCTTCTTCCAAACAGATAACAAAAAGGTCCTCCACTGATATAAAGCTTTTGTTATTTTAAGATTATGAGAATACATTCTTGATTACTGTATATGATGTGTATGAGTTTTGTTTTCATTTTTCAAAAATTCTTGGAAATTCACTTCTCAATGAGGTTATTTTAATACCCATACAATATGTTTGGATAGAAAGATAAAGTAATGGTTCTTTTTATTTTTCTTTTACAGAAAAGAACTGATCCTCTCTGGGACTTTAAATCCAATTAAGGATTTACATCTGGGAAAACTGGCCTTAACTAAGTTTCCAAAGAGTCCCGAAACATGGATTCACAGGTGTGGTTAATTAGGATTCTTACCTAAGATTCTGAATGGCTGGAGAAAACACAGCATGTGAAACCGGGTCACATACTGGTTCAGAGAGTGAATTTTAAAGTCCAGTTATGTTTAACTGTTGATGCCAGCACTTGCTACTTATATTATTTTTGGAAATCATTTAACCTCTTCAAACCTCAGTTTTCTCTTTTGTAAAATAGAAATAATAATTACACCTATTTCAGAGTTAGTAGCTGAGTTTATATGAATGATACGTGTAAATACTACCACAGTGCCTGGCACATATTAAATACTCAATAAATTTTAACCATTATTATTAACATTCTTATGGAGTCATGGGAAATTGCATTTTGATATTCAAATATAATGAGCAACTTAAGTTTTATAATTAATTTAATTGTATTCTTGGTAAAAATGGTGATGGTTGTGATTATTAAAAATAACCAAATAAGGAAAATAAGTGCAGCTGAAATGAATGGTATATGGGTAAGCGAAGGTTGCTAAGACCATAAAAGCAAACAATATTTTTAGGTTAAAGGCCTGAGACAGATAGCCAAAGTGCAGATTAGAACTCTTTTTACTATTCTGACTGTCTGGAAGTATCTTTCTTTTGAACTTCATGTAACCACTGTAATGACTAAAATTGCTGGTTGGGTCAGTGGAAAAATTCTCTGAAGAAGTCTATTCTCAATTTAAAATTTTACTTAAATTCTGAGCATTTTTTATGATCTTACAGTTAGTTGAAAATATCTTAGCTATAATCTTGCCTTTGGCTAGCATTACCAGTCAGCTATCTCCAAACCATCTAACCAGTTATATTTTCTCTCTTAGTGGAAATTGTAATAGCAGACTTAAAGGAGTTAGTTACATGATTGTGTGTGTAGAGGTCTGGAAAGGGATGGTGGCAGGGGAATGGAATTAGTAAATACTAGAGACCTGGTGCACAAAATTCATGCACTCCGAAGGGGATCCCTCAGCCCAAACTGCACTCTCTTGAAGTCTGGGAGCCCTCAAGGGATGGCTGACTGATGGCTCCTATGGAGAGTAGGCCTAAGCCATCAGTAGGACATCCTTAGCACTGCTGCAGAGGTGGGTAAGGCTCCCACCACCACTGCTGCGCTAGCCAGCCATGAGTCCTGCTACTGGCTGAGCAATGCTTCCCCTGAGAGAACATACTGACCACCAGGGGACAGCTCCTGCATTGAGCATCTGCCCCCTGGTGGTCAGTGCATGTCATAGCAACTGGTTGTTCGGCTGTTCAGTTGATTTGCATATTAGCCTTTTATTATATAGGATGCCTCAGTTAGTCTCTTGGCTTGGCTAATCCTATATAATAAAAACCTAATATGCTAAGTATTCGGTCATCCAGTCATCTGTTCAACCAATCAAAGCATAATATGCTAAGGATGCTAATGATATGCTAAGGACGCTCAATGACTTGCTATGACATACACTGACCACCAGGGGGGCAGATGCTCAGATTGGTAGGTTAGCTTGCTGCTGGGGTCCAGCCTATCAGGACTGAGTAAGAAGGGCGGACATGCCCTGGAGCCTTCCTACAATCCCTCCCTGATTGGCCAACCTCTCGTACCCCTCCTGGCCCCGACTGTGCACTGGTGGGGTCCCTTGGCCTGGCCTGTGCTTCTCACAGTCTGGGATCCCTCAAAGGATGTTGGACAGCTGGTTTGGGCCTCTAGTATTTTATAAAGCAAGTTTTTGTTGTTAAGTACTAAAACTTATTTGAAAATGAAGAAATTTTTGTACTCAATTTCTTGTGCTTTTATGTTAGAAATTTTTAATCTAAAATAATATTTTCTTATGAGAAAATATTTGTTAAAATCTAAAACATTAAGTGGTTGAGACACCTTATTGCATTTCATTTAAATGTATGCGATTGAAAATCTTAAAAATAGACAAGGAGAAAAGTCCACAAAGACATTTTAGAATCTTGATGGTCTCACTAATTATAATGTACTTGTTTCCTCTAGATTCTGTACTATCCTATGGAAATTTTGCTTAATGAAAGCTATCATAATGCAGTTTCTAGTTTGCAAACAAATATACATAGGGCAAGGCATTCGTATGTAATTAAAGATATGAACCATGATTCTTCTTCTAGCATTTACCAGCCACCAACAACCACTACAACACACACGCACACTCATAGACCAGATGACTTTACATATCTTCAAATGGAGTTTAGGGTTGTTGTTCTTTTGTAACTGATGGCTTTTTTTTTTTTTTTGACAAATTATAACATTTTAGAAAGATTTTTCTTCCTCCTTGTCCTTCCTCCTTTTAAATGCTGCTAAAGTTAAATATGTCTGTAAAAACAAAAACAGTTCCTCCACATCCCCCAAAAACACCCCCCCCACATACAAACTCAGTGGGATTTTGGACAGGTATTATTTTCATTATCTGTGAATGGAAATTAAATTAAGAACAAGAAAACTTTGTTTTTCTCTCTGGTTTTATGTTCTTTCCTCATTCTCTTTCCCACACGCCTTATCAGACGATGGGTGCTACAGCAGCTACTTCAGGAAACCTCCTTGCCTTCCTTTGTGACCAAAGGAAACTTGGGAACAATTCCTGCAGAAAGGACACAGCGACTAATACGAGAAGAGATGGAGGTCTGTGGTGAAGCGGCAGGGAGATATCCAAGCAACTATAATGCCTGGTCTCATCGCATCTGGGTTTTACAACACCTGGCCAAGCTAGATGTCAAGGTAGGGGTGTTATTCCATCTCCCTAGCGCTCTCCATGTCTGCCCTTTAAATCTCCTGGTCGTAGTTCCTCCTCAGGGGCTTTAAAGGAGGAAAGTAGAGGTTCTAATGGCAGTCCAGCAGCCTAGAGAGGATCACGACTGCTAATACCTCCAGGAGTCTCTGGCAATTAAAAAAAGTTTGTGTTCCTCATCAGCATATTTTGGCACTGTTAAGGCTAGTGCATTGGCAGAATAAAGGTAGATTTAAGCAGTAAGGGAGACTGAGCATAACTCATTTTGCCCTGAAACTAGAAGGGATTGTGGAACATTGCAAAGCTGATTTTTTTTTTCTTAATAGCCTTTGATTATAGGACTTTCTGAATTAGCCAGCTACCTTTTCAGTCTCTTTTGGGAAGGAAACAAGATTTCACTCAGGTATTTCCCAACGTGGCTGAGTCTATAAAAATCCTGAGGATTCCTAAGTCCCACTCCAGGCCTACTAAATTGGAATGAGGGTAGGATTTAGAGATCAGTATGTTTCACAAGCTCCAGGGGTTATTTGAATGCAGAGCCAGGTTGGAAACTGTCACAACCTAATTCTTTCAGTTTATAAAGAGATGGAAGTTACCAGAGAATTTTAATGGCTTAGGCTTAGCCACAGCATTACTTACTATTCATCAGAGTGAGAACCAGGTATCCTTGGGCTCCTTACATACTATAGTTATTCTATTTTCTTCTTCCCTTTTTATGATATCAGTGCTATCAGCATCAAGGTTACTTGTCTAAAAGCTCCCCATTCTTGAGTCCATTTAAAGAAGTCAAAATGCTTTCAGATTAATGGAGAAACTATTCTCTAATTTTTACTCACCACTCCCTTCTTTGTACGTCTTTCTAGAGATTCATCCAAGATAGAGATTCATCCAAGAGAAATAAGAGAATTTTCACTTCTGGGAGATTTTAGGCCAACAATTTTAAATATGTTTTATTGTTTTTTTACAGAGAGGAAGGGAGAGAGTCAGAAACATCAGTGAGAGAGAGACATCAATCAGCTGCCTCCTGCACACCCCCTACTGGGGATGTGCCAGCAACCAAGGTACATGCACTTGACCGGAATCAAACCTGGGACCTTCCAGTCCGCAGGCCGAGGCTCTATCCCCTGAGCCAAACCGGTTTCGGCGAGGCCAACAATTTTAGAGGAATAGCCTTCCCCTCTAGGTGATATGGCTCTGTTCTTCAGGAGGGAAGATGCCTAGTGGAGAGGCAAGAGCTAAGACAGAATTATGTTGATCTGGGCTCAGATTGTGGCCCTACTAGCTGTCTGTGGAAATTAAGGCTTTAATGTTTTCATCTTAAAATGGGGGCTTTACTTTCTGCCTTAGTGGATTATTATGAAAATTAAGTTAATGTGTATAAAGTACTAGGTACCTAATAGTAGAGGCTCACTAAATTTTGGTTCTTTTCTCTGTTCCCCATAGAAAGAAAATGTAGGTGAAACATGCTACCAGATTGCTAGGTCACCTCACTGTAATTTGTTCATGAAATCGTACCGAAACCCAGTCATTCCCAGACACTGTCCAGTATACTGTGGTGTAAAGACAGTTTGCTCTCAACAAATTGAAAATCTAGTTGAGGAAGCAGATACCAACAGTTCCAAAGCAGTGTTACATTGGCAGGAACCAGGGAAGCTTCAGGTTCAATGAGAGCACAGAAATTACTCCTCATCCAGGCTGGGCTCATTGTGAGTTTGGAGGAATGATTGCAAGTTATCTGGCGGGTTGAGGGGGGATATTGAGTGCTTAGAGCCAGTCACTTCAGCTCCACAGCCTGGTAATGTGTGGGGGTTGAGGAGACTTAAGGAAAAAGAGGAAGGCCAAGTCCAGGTAAGCTGTGAAGTCTGGAAGCTTTCCTGCCTAGACATGATCCTGTTATGGTGACATTCTCACAAAATCAGGAACATGGGACCAAGGGGAAATTCTTGGTTACTTGAGACCATCTAGTGTTGAAGATAGTGTGTTGACTCAGCTGCTAGGCTCACAATCCTAGGCTCATATGCTATCAGCCTGACTTGCCCTTGGGGAGCCTGTGCTTTTCCTGTCATCACTGCCATTGTGGTGTCTTTTACTCTCAGTAAAGAGTGCTGACATTGCAAAACCCCCTTTCTGCTCTTGTAAGTCATTGAGCAAGGAGATTATGCTTTGTCTGTCAGAGAAAGTAATCATAAAAGTATCAGTAGCCTAGAGCAGCTTAAAAATACATATAAAATGAGCTGGACCTTTAAAAAAAAAAACACTAGAAAATGCATAGTGATTTCTTAAAGTGTTGGTATCTTAGCATTGATGAGGTTATGGAAAAAAGCATTGAAGAAATTTCTGTAATCTTACTGAAGGTCAACATGACAGTATTTAGCAGACTATACCCTCCTATTCCCCAACAAAAAGTATGTTATGTCTAATCCAGCAGCTCTGCCTCTAGGAATTCATGCTAAAGAAATAATGGGAGATGCAATATGGTATAGCAGCAAAAGGTTCCACTCAGTGGTCATGCAGACCTCATTTGAATCCTGACTGTGTGTCCTTGAGGAAGTGTTGTAGCCTCTCTAATCTTTAATTTCCTCATCTTTATAATGGCAAAGATGAAAATTCCTACTATATCGAGTGATATAAATTAAATGGGAGAATCCACATAATGTGGCTATCACAAGTGCTTGTACTAAGCATTCAACAAATACTGATTATATTAAGTACGGACATTTGATAGATGAAAATATTGTTTATAATCGTGAAAAACTAGTCTAATCCACCAATAATGGAGGTTTAGTTACATTCCAATCTGTCACATGTTATAATATTTTGTTAGTAAAATTGTATTTTGGAAGATAAGAAAAATGTTCATTGCAGTTTAAGGATATAAAACTAAATATGAAATGTATCTAATATAATTTCTTAATATATTATTAGCATTGAATGTGATTTTAAAGTGTTTAGGACAGTTCCTGGCATATTGTAAGTGTTCAACAAATACACACACACACACACACACACACACACACACACACACACAAAGTACTGTTATGGATATATTTTCTTGTATTTTCTATAATAAGTATTTGTTAGTTTTCTGTATTTTCTTTTTTTTTTTTAATCTATTTTACTGATTTTTAGAGAGGAAGGGAGAGGGGGAGAGATATAGAAACATTAATGATGAGAGAGAAAATCATTGATTGGCTGACTCCTGCACACCCCCTACTGGGGGCCGAGCCCACAACCCCAGCATGTGCCCTTAGCTAGAATCGAACCTGGGACCTTTGACTCCACAGGCCGACACTCTATCCATTGAGCCAAACCAGCTAGGGCTGTATTTTCTATAATAAGCATTTGTTAGTTTTCTGATCAAAAAATGGTTAGAAAATAAAAAATGTTCATCAGTGCTATAGAGTGGAGTTATGAGAGGTTTTAATTTTCTATTTCATGTTCCCTGTGATTGTGTGTTTAAGTGAACATTATAGTTAGGTAAATTTTAAGTTAATCTCATTTTTAGGGTGGGAGGGGAGGAAAGACAATTGAGCAAAGGTCATTACTCCAAAAATGATAAGTAGATGTCCAATATAGACATGAAAAGATGTTCAATATCCTGAGCCATTAAGAACATGCAAATCAAAACCACAGTTTGATACCATTTCACACCAACTAGGATGGATGAAATTTAAAAGACAGACATAAACAGGTGTTGATGAAGATGTAGAGAAATTGAAAACGTTATACTTTGTCCACTCTGAGGCCAGTGGGTATAGAGACAGATAAGTATCTTAAAGAACTTGTAGTTTGGTGGGATAAAAAATTGCACAGAAAATTCTGTAATATATATGGTGAAACCCACAAGAAGTATGGAGGTTCAGAAGAGGAAAAGATTTCTTCTAGGGAAGAAAGGAGTCTGTGAGAAGTGGAGAGGGATCTTGGTAGAAGAGAAGGCATTTGCTTGAAACCTTTGAAAAACAAGTAAAGGAGCCGTTTGACATTATGTTATCTATATTGTTCACTGTTGACAAGTATGTCTTTTTTCCTTAGCTGGTCAGAAAAATCCTCTGATGGAACATGGTAGTTCAGTGTACCCATTTGCATTTGTTACCTGTTCAGGTTACTGCCAAATAATTTAATTTTTCATAAGTGCTGCTTTTCTTTTCTTTTTTCCATTCCATTTCAAATTGTTTAGTTTGAAGGATTGATAACACAGACTTAAACAAATCACTGCCGAATTTCATGTCATTTTCCTTTAAAAAACTATCATTGATATTAAATGAGTTGAGATGAATAGTAAGTAATAGTCATGAACTCTTGAAGTTTACTGTTACTCATGAGTCATGTTTTTGTACTAAGCTTTTAGAATTAAGTAATGAGCAAAGCAGACCTGATCTTTGCCCTCATGGCACTTCGAATGGAGAACAAATAATTTACATTGAGTCTATTGTGGTAAGTTAGATATAGTAGAGGTTCATTAAATATCAAAGAAAGTTTGCATCGAAGTAACCTCTGAATTTATATTTCCCTTCAATAGTGTGTGTGTAAAATCTCTGATTATTCTATAAGGGAATGTTGAAACTAGCATTTACTGAGCTTCCACTCAACAACAGCACTGTGTATACACTCTACAAAATATTGATAGGAATGGCATTGTCAAAAAAACACACAAAGGACAATTAAAGCAAGGCATTAATGGAGAAAAAAAAATTTGGGAAGTTTCTCGTCTCACCTTTCCTTCTTCTTCTTACAAGATTCTTCTTGATGAACTATCTTCTACTAAACACTGGGCATCCATGCACGTTTCAGACCACAGTGGATTTCACTACCGCCAGTTTTTGCTCAAATCTTTGACTAGCCAAACTGTGAAAGACAGTTCTGTGTTGGAGCAAAACCCTTTGAGAAGTGAGCCAGCCCTACTTCTTCCACAAGATGAAGCAGCAGCAGCTTCCACAGAGGAATCAAGGTTAAATATTCCCCATCTTTTAGAGGAAGAAGTTGAATTCACCACTGATCTTATTGACTCCTACCCAGGACATGAAACCCTTTGGTGTCATAGGTAAGAGAAGGGAAAATTCATTTCTTTCATGAAACTTGTGTATCATTATGAGACCTATCGAGGTCTTGCATCTGAAGCCTGCCTGTGTGGGTGAACATGTATCTGCTTATGGAGTTTTGCCTCAGTGATTTGGAGGAGTTTGTGTAACCATATCCTTCTCTTCATGATCATCATCAATAAGCATTTTCCTTGTGTAGATGTTTGCCTACAGCTTAGCATGGTGGTATTCAGCCTTGACGGTACAGCAGAATAATATGTTACTTCCAAACTAAAAATAAAAGCTTCGGTATGCCTTCCTTGAAGATACTGATATTTAGCATATCAGGGATGCAGCACTGCCACTTGTGTTTTTTTTAGAATACAAATTAAAAATCCTAACTGGAAATAGGATATACAGTTAGACCATTCATTAGTCACCGAAACTAGCTAAACTTTATTGTTCTTCAGACCATTATCTATATAAAAATGCCTAAGTGACCATTATGGCCAAACGACCAGAATGACTGGTCACTATGATGTGCACTGACCACAAGGGAGCAGATGCTCAATGCAGGAGCTGCCCCCTGCTGGTCAGCCAGAAACCAGGCTCATGGCCAGCGAGCACAGCAACAGTGGCGGAGCCTCTCCTGCGGAGCCTCTCCTGCCTTCGCAGCAGCTCTAAAGCTTTAAAGAGCAGCAAGCCCAAGTGAGAGGCAAGCAGGTGCTGTAAGGAGTAAGGAGTTCTGGACTGCCAAAGGGCACAGGCTGGGCTGAGGGACCCCACCCCAGTGCACGAATGTAGTGCATCGGGCCTCTAGTTAAGTCTAATCTCTTTGACACTATCTTTTGCATTGTGTGCATGTCTGTGTGCATGTGTGTGTGCACGCATGTGTGTGTAAATAAACTTTACTTTGGATATGTAACACAATTTCAGAAAATTCTGAGAGAGGATTAGGATCTTCATAATTTGAGTTCTGAGCACATTTGACAGTAAAGTAATTTCATGTTGGAATGAAGTCCAGATATGGGAACCCCTGATTTATATTGGATCATCTAATTTGAGGCAACTTCATCTTTTTTTATATATATATATATTTTATTGATTTTTTACAGAGAGGAAAGGAGAGGGATAGAGAGCCAGAAACATCGATGAAAGAGAGACATTGATAAGCCGCCTCCTGCACGCCCCCTACTGGGATGTGCCCGAAACCAAGATACATGCCCTTGACTGGAATCGAACCTGGGACCTTTCAGTCCCCAGGCTGACACTCTATCCACTGAGCCAAACCGATTTCAGCCAACTTCATCTTTACAAATGCACATTCTACTTCAGGTCATAGGATTTTGTTTATAGACAAAAGACTTGTATTAAAACTAGGCAATTTTAAATGTTTTTATATTTTTTAAGTTAATTGAGATTTGTCTCCTTTTCCCAGTCTAGATATAGTTAGAAGATGGAGATAATCTCCCCTCTTTGGCACTTATATAAATATAGAACTTTTTTTTTCTCTTAAAAAGCAAGACACTCCTATTCCACATTTTCAAGAAAGAAGACAGATCTTGACGTATATGTCATTTTGGTGTTACAGATTTTTTTGGTGCTGTTTTATATTTAGGCATATTAATAACAAGGCTCAGAGAATTTTAAAAATCTATTTGTGTTTGAGAGAGAGCTAGATTAATGGAGCAGAAACTGTCTGTGTTCATGTAAAGATTAATTGGTGTTTGGGGTAGGCGTGGGGAGAAGATATGATTGGGATGGCTTGTCTATCTACAAGCCAGTGTTCTACTTTAGACTCATTGCCCCAAGGCAGTTTATCTGTCCTTTAAGTTGTGTCCTGAATATGGTGGGTATATGTTCCCTGTTTACTCCTGGATATGCTGGGAAAATGGGTAGTATTATCTTTTTAAGGGCTTAGAGTTGCTGATATGATGTGAGATACAACAACCTGGAACCTATATAGTTTACCATATTGTGTAGAGTAGATGTGCACCCACTGCATAAGATTTTTGGAGATTAGGCACATGGATCTTCATTTTTAACAAATAATCCCACATGATTCTAAGGGCAGGAGACCTGCTCTGCTTAGGGGAAGAATAGTAACTTCACTTGGAGCCCAGCACATCCCTAATGCATGTGGATTTTTAATGAGACTGAGTGATGTATTTAGGGAAAGTTCACATGGTTTCTACATAATAAGACCCAACTGCAGCAGATTGTTCTTATTAAAGAAAGTATTGGGTAGAGGCCATGGATTAAGCCTCTAGAGGAGCTATTTTATCCTTTTCTTTCTGAATTACTTGTTTTTTTGGATATCAACAAGGTTTGCATTTTAATTTATAGCAGAGATTGGGCTAAGACCTAAGTTTGGTTTTACAGTTTACAAAGAGTAACAACTTGAAATGATTGTCATCATCTCAGTTAATGCTATTTAAAAACCTTTCTCACAAACTGGTAATCTGGACTAGTAAAGGCTAGTAAAATACCCAAAGTCTTCATCATAATTATTATTCCTCCTTTTGCCAGATAATTCTAGGTTATGAATGGATCAATGACTGAGTACTGTATGTTTTGAAATTATCAACTTAGTTTTTTGTTTTTCTTGAAAAGCTTGACCTTTTGATGTGATCTTTTTTCCTTATTCTCTCCTACTCACTCCCTTTTCACAGGCGGCATGTTTTCTACCTTCAGCATCACTTAAGTGGTAGTTTTCCTCACAGTGTGACCCAGTTGTCAACTGCAGACTGCCTTGTGGGGACTTCAAGTGACTTACACCACATCCCAACAGGCCCTCGCACAGCTCAGGCAATGGAAGTGGATGGACTGAGTGACTCAAGCAAGCAAGGCTATTCCCAGGAAACAAAACGCTTAAAGCGGACCCCAGCTCCACATTCCGTAGGCCTGGAAATGGAACATAGGTTCATCGATCAAGTATTGTCCACTTGCCGGAATGTAGAGCAGGCCAGGTTTGCCAATGCATATAGGAAATGGCTGGGTACGCTGAGTCAATGAAAAAGGTGGACTATTCCTGCAAGGTTCCCCTTTAGTGCAATATTGCTTTCCTTTCTTATTTACATAGCTGCATGAACTGTCTGCTATTATTAGCTAACCATATATTCTTCATCTTCAGGTTAAAAATCCAAAAAAGACCTTTCATTTTATTTACTTTGTTAAGAACTGGCATTCCTTTGGGGACAAAATAATTGTGTACTTCCTTCCTGCTAAACAGTGAGTCTTAATTTTCTTCTTTGAAACTTCTTGTCCTTTCTATTTCTACACTTGTATATTCTGAAAAGAAGCCTCTTTCTAGGCTTCTCATTTGGTTTTCCTAGCTAGTTCAACACCTCCACCCATCTCTGTGCAATTGCTGAATAGACTAATTATTTTTAATTAAAAATGTATGTTGTAGTTAAGCTTAGAAACAATACAAATGCAAAATTACCCAGTCTAATTGTTGTTTTGAGAATCAAATGGCCAGATGGATAGTTATGTGAATATACAAACCATTTCTTTCTCTAACATGTTCTACAAATTATAGTAGACCAAGATAACCAAAGTTAGAGTGTTGGAACTTATATGAAAAACATGCTTCCAATGTAATCCATTTTTAAAATGGTTATTTTAAAAATAATAATAATTTTAAGAGTTTATGTAATTGCAGTACTGAAAAATTATTTTTATTACTAGTTTTGATAGATTGTTTTTAACCTCAAATTTGGTATATGCCAAAAACATTTAGATCAATGCTTATAAAAATCAATTTTTTAAAAAAAATCTGGAATGCCATTTTTAGTTATTACTACTTATTTCCCTTCCAATTTACCATAAAAAAATGAGAGAAATATGCATAGAAATGTATCCATTAAAAGCTTCCTTTTTAAAAATTTAAGTTATTGAGGATACACTGGAGAAGCTAAAATTTTTATGAAGTGATTATTAAAAATTTACTGGCAAAAGCCAGGGAGACAGAATAATTTTGAAGGTTGGTCTTTAATCTTTATTTTAAAAAATAAAGCAATTAAAAAAACTTTGATACTAAACTTATCAGGGATGAGGTACCAAAGTATCCACCTTATAACTATCTCTTACCTTTTCAATAACAAGGGCTGTTTTTTTTCAGGTTGGTTGGGCCGAGGGGGGAGTTAGGGGCATACCAGGTAATGTCTATTTCCCATTCTGTTATTACATTATTATATTTCCCATTCATAAGAGATATATTTTCTTTATTTCCACATACCTTGTTCTTTATTTTTCCAATCTGTTCCTTATTTTTTGTCACTTTCACCTTTGTCTGTTTTTCCTTATCTGTGTTATTTCAGGGATATATTCTGAAGATATTCTTCCCTATTTCCAATGAATTCCATACTCCATTAAACACACGCACACATGAAATATGAGTATGAGCTGCTCCTCTAAAAGTACCTCTGGTGATGGAAGCTGTCTTGCCCTGTGTATGTAAAGAATGTGAGTCATAGTGGCAGAAACAATTGTGGCCACCAAATTTTGTCTGTTATTCTTTTTTACTAGCTAGGTCACCTGTAGTGCAAAGAGACGATGTAGGGAAAGGCAGACCTCTCTTATCACTGTTATGGAAACTCTGGAATTCAATGAGATATATTGCTCTAAGGAAAAAGAATAAGTCCTTTACTTGTGCATCATAATTTTGTTGAGTGGCAAAATGTTAAAACTTAAGAACACTAGAAAAATTGTCCAGCCTGGTTCCTGTAGGCAGAAGGTGCTCTTACCTCTTAGGGCAAAATTATCCTTTTGTAGCTTTTACAGTATTTTAGTGAGAAAATAATTGTCACTATGAACATAATTCCATGGCCCTTTATGTGCAAGGCATATTTTGAATCAAATACCTCAAGGATTAAAACCATTAATTTGTGATCTTCAGCATCTACAGGGATTGAGGGGAAATTACACAAGAAATGACATGGGAGATTCAGCCCATTCCACTAATACATGTTGCCAAATTCAGGCTTCACTCAGTATTACCTTTTATCTAAGCATCCTTTTAAGTAGCCCAACTAGTAGAGCTTCTTAATGCTTTGATGTTAGAATGTTCAGGACATGAATATAGACAAAAAAAAACAACCTGTGAAATGTCAGCTAAAATTTATACTGCTCCACATTAAAAAATATTTTTTTATTGATTTCAGAGAGGAAAGGGAGAAGGAGAGAGAGAGAAACATAATTGGTGAGAGAGAATCATTGACTGGCTGCCTCCTGCGTAGGATCTCCTACTAAGGATCCAGCAATGCAACGTAGGCATGTGCCCTTACCTTCTGGTTCTAAGGTTGGCATTCAACCATTGAGCCACACTGGCTGGGTCACATTTTTTATACCTTTCACAGACTATCTTGTTCATCTTGTTAACTGTCTTCATCTGTGTTAAGACTCTTAACTCACCCCTTTCTGAAGCCATGCAGTCCTTTAATATCTTGGTCTCTCATCTTCCTAGTAAAGTTTTAAGGAGGAGTGAAAATACAAATATTCAGAGGGTACTGTTTGTATGACTTCTTTTGTGCTGTTTCTAAAAGTTTTTTTAAATGTTCATTCATAGAAAAACCTATTATTGTCCTATGTTTGTTTGTTTTTTTTCCTAAATGGTTGACACCTAAACTCACTAGCTATAATGTAATATCTCTGACTGAATGAGCTCATTCATTGGAAAAGATATGTCTATTTTTTGGGATGTTAGTCTTCACTTACTTTCTATAAACATGTCGTTGTTAAAAGATGGTTTAGGTTGACACACATTTCATCAAACTTTTACTGTAAGAATAGTACACCCTGTGAGTCATGCATAACACTGACATGCAAGAAGCAGTAAGGTTGCCAATATCTTCACCACTACCACTAACCCACTCTTTAGGGCACCTGTTTTGATAATATGGTGTTAACAAATTCTACTTGCACATTGTGAAGCTTTGTTAACTATGTATTCAATTAATATGACTAACTGTTTGAAGAGGGGAAAGATTGATCATGAGTGACAGAGTGAGTTATGATTGAGAAATTAGTGGATTAAAGCAATGGGCTGTGAATGAATGATATATTCTAGCTTAATGGTTCTTCAGTGGAGGTATTGCTATTGAATAAGTTCATTTTATACAGCTGCTTTGTTTAACTTTGTTAAATCCCATCCAAGAAGTATAGCTTTGCAATTACCAATTAATTGTACTTTAATACATACTAAAAATCAAAGGACTAATGTTGCAGAAAAATACAGCTAGAGTCACTTAAAAGCATCTGAAGAAATTCTCTAATTTTAAAGACTTGTTGATCTGTACCAGTGAATGGATAGTCATTTTGTACTTCTCCTTTCCCCCTCCCAAACTTGAACTGTGGACCTTTTAGATATTTCTTAAACCTCTGTAAGTCACTTTTTAAATTTAAGGATTTGATACTTTGTGTTCCCTTTTTCTTTTGTAGGTTTTAGCATTTTATTCCCTTTTTGAAAACTGTGGATACAGACTTTCAGTCATATTTCTTATTATGGTATGGTTCTAATTTTAAGTTAAAGGCTTCATGATTAAGAGGACTAAATGTATACAGAATGTCACTAAAAGCCACTTAAATCTTCAGATAAGGGCTTATGTAACAAGATGTAGAAACAGAAATTCTTGGATATGTATGTGGCATTTGTAGGAAAGCATATATTGGGGTAGATCTTGTGTCATTTAGTAGATATATTCAGGTCATATCAGCTCATGCTTATTCACATACACACGCACACACACACACACACACACACACAGCGGGTAGGGGAGAGAAGAAAACTTAATATGGTTGAGAACAAGTTATCAGTCTAGTAATTTTATATAGCACAGATGGTATCTGACACAGGCACTGAGTACAATTTGGGAGTGCAACTACCAATTGTACAATAATCTGTCTCAACCTCAGTTCCCTGAATTAGAGAAGATGCTAAAGATTCAATTAAGAAAGGAAGTGACATACAATCTTATTCCCCATAAAGCCTTTGTAAGCTTGCAGTTATTTTGTTACTAGAAAATTTTATTTTATTTTAAAACTTAAATATTTAAATTATGTTAGAAAACTTGAATAACATTGTTAACAACTGAACTTTTTGTCTTCTGAATAAATTTCTCAAATAGAACCACTGCAGATGCTATCACTTTACAGAAGTGCCGCTGCTTCCCGTGCTTGGGTGAACTCTGCCCTCTCTCCTGTTTAATGAAATGCATTGAGGCCCAGGGATCTTAGGCAAATTCAGTGTGATGCAGGCAGTAAGCAGGAAAAATCAGCCCTGAGAATTCTACTTTAATATCACACAGTGTCTTTTAAAAAATAGCTATATATACTGTGTTAATTCGAGTGCCTTTCTTACTTTTGTGGGGAGCAAGATTATATTTAAGTCTCATGTTTAGGTAAAAAATAGAGGACAGAAGTTTTATTGAAATGTTGATTGTGACTCATTCCAATTGCTAGGCATGATTCCCATGGAGTATTTTATCTAATGAGATACTGACATGAGCAGATGGGATGATTTGGTTTGCATTTCATTAGTTATGTTTAAGCACCCTACCAAGACGAATTCATTCTTCTGTGGGGTTGAAGGCATCACATTTAAAGTATTGCATGCGTGTAGTGAAACATCAGCCTGGAACCCACGCAGCCTATGTTCAAAGGGAAACCGGCTCCCTCCGCTAAAAGAAATGCAGTATGATTGTCCTAAATGAATCTTTTGCCTCACTTTAAGGACTTCAAGAATTACCTCCCAAATCCAGGCATATGTTAAGATAGTTGGAAAGAATATAAATGGGAACTGTATCCTTTCGAATATTAGAGGAAAAGAAGCAAATACTGAGATGAAATTTCAAATGTGGCATTTTATGTGCTTTGGGTATGTAAAGGACCGAGGGATGGGGATTCCATACTTCAAAATAGCAAGTAATTTTTAATTGTAATTTTATAAAAATAGATAGCTAAGGTTTCCAAAGTGCTTTTCTGAGGACTGTTGAATAACATATTCCAGTAATATATGTCATGTTCATAGTTGAGACAGAAAACCATTGTATCTGTTGGGACCTGGGGTTAGGGAAGCCTTCAGCTCCCAACTTTCCAAGCATATTAACGCTGTAAAACCAAACTCTTTGCTAGAGGGGAGAGGGGGAGACAGAGAGAGAGAGAGAGAAGCAGCTTCGTCTGCTCATGAAATCTTGTGCTTCCAAGAATATTAGTTATATATATATTGTTTGTGCTTTGGGGCAATAATATGTTCCACAAAACTAACCCTGGCATTTTTTAATTAGTCTGTTATTATTCCTCAGGGTGTAGAAAATTTAGTAAATTCAGGACAAAATTTTATATTCAGTAGCAAATAAGAAAAGGCGAAAATATACTAAATATATTACTAGTTCTCAAAATTGTAGTGTACATAGTATTTTTTATGAACCACTACCAGTGCAGTAGCACATAGATGCTTAGTGACTGCCTCATTGTTCATCGTGCTGCTTCAGTCCTAATGGCTCTTATGAATGTTCTCACGTGTCTTGTCTGGAAACAATTATTTTCATGTTTGATGGAGATTGGGGTGTTTCAGTGGACATTTTAAGTTTTTTGGAAATCCTACTGAAGAAAATGATTACTGTTTCAAACTGACAACTATTTTGGTTCTTAAAATTTCAGGGTCCCTAAAAGAGTGTTTTTTTTGTGAAGACCCTGTACATATTCAGTACATTGCATAGTGCTCTGTATCTTGTCGGAATACAACAGGTCAGAATTGTTAAAGGCCAGAAAATTGAAACTAGCTTATCTCTGTCTTCTCACCATTATCCATATTCTTAGTTTTAGGATAAAGTGTGTAATATACATAAGTTCAAACATGCAAGGCAAAGATTGTAAGTGAAATAAATTTAGGTACTTTAAAAGCATATGTGTATATGTATATACATATATGTGTACGTACATTTAAATCAGATTTGGAACTTGAATTTATATTGTTGTTTTACAGAGAATTTTACCTAAGGATTTTTATTTTCTATTTGCTGACAATGCTCCTGTTTAAAGGCTTTTTTTATTAGACCAGTAGTCGGCAAACTCATTAGTCAACAGAGCCAAATATCAACAGTACAATGATTGAAATTTCTTTTGAGAGCCAATTTTTTTAAACTTAATTTTCTGGTTTTTCTTCCATATTGTTAGGGAATCAGCCTTAATTTTATGTATAGCAGTCACTTTCCTTAAAGTACTATGCACCATGCTTCAGATGTTTATTTACCTGTCCAGATGTTGACTCATACAGCATTCTATAAAAAGTGCTCATACATTATCTTCCCTCACAAATGTCATCTGGCATTTTGAAGTAGGTCTTTTCTTATTGGTTAAAGAATGAGAGTATACAGTGCAGTCATAGTAGCTGCTCAATAAATAGTCATTTATTGATCTACAATCAAAATAACTGAGCCTGAGCTTTCAGAAAGAAGATTGTTGTCATCTTTCACTGAGGAGTATATTTTTAGAGTAATATATGTTTGAAACTGAAAAATTACATCATTGGATATGAATTTCCAGGCTTATTTAGGTTGACGTTAGTAACATGTAATGAAACTTGTTCATATGGATTGGTCTGAAAATGGGTATGAAAAGCTTAAGTAGCTTTTTGTGCAAGGCACAATAATAAAAGCAGCTGTCTTCATAGGCTGCTGAACTCGAGAGAGAACTGCTGTAGTCTTCTGCAATCAGTTTCTATGTTGGTATATCCAGTATTACCTGGTTTGGATTCTGCTTATTTCTCCCTAAATCTTGGTTGCTTTCCAATATCTTACAAGTGGTAATGGTAAAATATTAAATAATTTCTTGCTGGTTTTCTCAGAACATCTTTAAAATAAGGGAGACATTTTTATGAATAATATAATAGTTTCAGAATCGGCTCATTTGTGGCTTTCAGAGCATTTTTGGAATGCTCTGTAATTCCAATGGAAGTTAGAAACAGATTTAAACAATTACACATTCCAGCCTGAGCTGTGAGGAGCAGGATGTGTATGTAGCATAGTTCTAATTGGGTATTGGCTCAAAGAAGTTCCTGATGCATGACTTTGAGGCTGGCTTCTGACTGGGGTGACCAAAGGCAGTATTGTATTTTGGCGTGTGTTGTTCCTAGGAGAATAATGGAATGTGCACTAGATTAACTTGTTTTTAAGTCGGACAGAATAAAAGTTGAGGTATTATAAGTATGCCAAATATTTATACACTCAATTATAAAAACTAAAAAAAAAATGATAAAAGGTCAATGATTTTTTTTTCGGTAGTTTTTAAATGCAAGACTCTTGGACATTAGGCAGTTGCTTAAACACTTAGAGACTTTAAGGGATAATTCTCAGATACTATATTCTGCTATTAGAATTCACCATGCATATTAATTTGACATTACTTGAAGATTTTCCCCCAAAATATGGAGTATTTAAATAAGGTGCAGTCAATATTGTGTTAAGATTCTCTTACAGGTTATGGTTAAATACACAAGTTACATAAAGGATCTGTGGTGCAAGTTCAGATCCTGGGCATTAAATGTTTGACTAATTGATTTTCCTGGAGATAATAATTGTCTTCATTCTGATTGCACTGCTGTCTAAAAAAATCTGTCCTTCTCCATCCTCTAAAAAACAGTCATTGAATCTCCTTCAATTCTCACCATATAATAATTGACACTTTTAAGGATTATTTTTACACTTGAACTGTATACTTTGCAAAAGGATAAAAATAAATTCTGCAGTAATGTGTTTGCAGAGGGTGCTCATGTGTTCTGTGAGTCAGTACTCCACAGTTCTTAGGCTAATGTCATAATTAGAGATTGCCTACATCAGCTCTGTCCAATAGAAATGAATGTGAGCCACATGTAATTTTTAATTTTTAAGGTGAAATTAATGTTAATAATATTTTTATTTAATCCAATATATGAAACATATGTAAGTATGTAATCAAAATACAAAATTATTGAGATATTTTACCTTTTGTTTTTTTATTCAGCATTTGTACTCAGTGCATCTCAGTTCTGACTACCTACATTTCAAGTGCTCCAATAGCCGCATGTGGCTAAGGGCTACTATTGGATAATGCAGACTCATAGGTGTGACTTTATTTTAAATTGGGTGATGGTAAGGTTGGCATGAAATGATGGTACTTTAAAAATTATTTAGTATACTTAGAAAAGTATCTAATATGATTACTCACTCATTTTCCTTCATCATTTTAAATTTGCTCTAGAAGTAGACTTACCCTGTTTCAGTTTGCCAAGCATTACATAAGGAGGAAGAAATTCCATGCCATGTAAAATACCATGATATACTACTTATAACAACACATTATCAATAACACATTTTTCAATGAGTTCACAAATTCTGTCCTGTTTCTTCAAAATAATAGCTTAAATTGCATGTTAATTGTATATCTGTATCTATTTTATTTTTATATTATTCTTACCATACAATAATGTGTGTTAACAAACAGCCCTAGGATTCTGATCTTCCTATGCAGCTGTCTTCTAGTACTTACTAGTACACTTACTAAGTTGTGATAAATGGCAGAAAAGTAGAATGAACCTTTTTTTCTATTAGGTTTGTTTTATCATGTGATCACCATGTACCAAGCCAGCTATAAACTACTGTATTTCAGTAGAACATGGAAAATAGTGTTTATGTCTTATCTTTGCTAAATGTTTGCAGTTTCTAAGTAAACTTCTCATCTCCTGAAATGAGTGTTGTGCGATTTTATTGTTACTTGCGATGATGGTTTAAACTCCACTCCCACCCACCATCCTGTCCTGTGGAACTGCTCTGATGGTGGGAGAGGGGAGGGCTCTGAGCTGTTGTCTAAGTGACTAGTGAGTTCATTACCTACATTTGCAGAAAGAATAAAAAATGTCATTTGTGTCAAGGATATAAAAGAAATGTCAAAAGCAAGTTAGAAATATTGTCACTGTTTTTAGAGTGCATTATCAGTGACTAATTGACTTATGCAAGTCATGACTAGATATCCTTTTTCAATATTTTAAATGAAGTTACTAGCAGGGAATAAGTCAGTTATTTTAATGATATATCCCATGTATTTTTAATCTGGAGTCTCACTTCTATGTAAAAGATGTTCCCCAAAAAATGTATACATAGTTAAACCGCTGATAGCTCAATTTTGAAAATGAAATATAGTTTAATAAACAATGCCTTTATAATTGTTCAAAGTTTGTGTATACTTTATTGGGACACCCTATATTAGAAGTTAGAGACACAGCATTCAGAATTACTGAGGTGGTAGAATAAAAGAGATTGAGAAGTATTTGATAAAGTTGACACTTCTTTATTCAGATTTTAAATGTTTTAAAAGTATGTTTTGTGGGAAAGGTCTCTTATAACTTTGCCCCATGACTATTTAGGGTTATATTACAAATAATACACTACTATTATCTGCATCTATTTTTGGTAGGAAACACGATATAGAATGTATTTTGCATCATATCAAGGTACCACAAACAATGTTTAAAACCACTGTGTTGTTTTTGCTTTGATATTCAAGGAAAGGAAACTACCTTACTAAATACAGTCTTGATAGTAACCAGATTATATAAGATGTTTGACTACAGTTAATATTAATCAAAGCTTCTCTTACGGGTGGAGGTAAGGGTAGAGGGAGGGGTGGGAGCTGGGTGGAGGGGAGTTATGGAGGGGGAAAAAAGAGAAACAAATGTAATAATCTGAACAATAAAGATTTAATTAAAAAATAAATTTAAAAATAATAATAAAAAAGCTTCTCTAGGAAATGGGATGTTTCTTGAAATGAAAGATAATAATAACAGAGGCAGGATGATACACTGGCCAATTAGCAGTTGTCTGCAGTTAGTACCACTTTCCTCTTGTTGGAAGCTCAAGATTTTTCTTATGATGCCTTTTTTTTTTTTTTTTTAAGGTGAAGAAGTGGCGTTTTAAAAAAATGGCATGGTACCTATATTCTCCATTCTAAAATGGTTAAATTGGGCATGAGCTTCATTTATAGTATGCTCTTTTTTTATGAAAATTACAATATCATTATATATGTCTTAGTCAAACTAGAAGTTGAAAATAGAAGCAATAATGTCTGTAGTATCATTTCATAGATTCCTAGCTGCCAGGGAAGAATTCTTCACTCCTTAATTATATGAACAACAGACAAATAATACTTTTGAATTTACACTTTTATCAGAATCTTCTGATGATATAAAAAAGGTTGTATTCGATTCCTTATATACCTCTCATAGTAATTACTAGTATAGTCTCCTTTCAGTGTAGGGGAACTAACTGGACTGAAATGGCCATCCATCATATTTTTATAGTCTCTTATTTCTTAAATTGTCAGTGATCTCCCTAGACACGCTGTTGAGAACATTTGAAGGGGGTAAGTAAATGGGATTGGTGCAGCATCACTCACCGCATTTGTTTTATTTCCAAGGAAATTTTATAATCCTACCATCTAATAAGGTCCCCTGAAGCAAAATTAATCACCAGTTCTCTTTTGTCTGTAAGTGGGGACACATCTAATTTGTGGTATTGATCTCATATGTGTTTTACTGTTATTCCGTGTGACCAAAAACTTAAAGCAGTTTGTGTAGCATTTATAGGAACGAAAATCAAAAGAGATTTGGTAAATTGGAATTTTCCTACAATGATATACTATAAAGCCATAAAAACTATATATACATATATATGTGTATATGTATATATATATATATGTATGTATGTATGTATGTATATATATATATACATACATACATATATATATATATGTATGTATGTATGTATGTATATATATGTATATACATACATACATACATACACACACACACACACACACGTAAAAAGCAAATTAATTTTTATTTATTTTTAAATCCTCACCCATGGATATTTTTTCAGGAGCCCTGATGAGGGTCTGTACTGGGGAGGAACCTTTAATCCAATGCTCTTGTCGGGAATCAAACCTGAGACCTTTTGGTCTGTAGTCCAGCACACTTCACTGAGCAAAATCAGCTAAAAGGAAGCATAATGTACATTGCTAAGTGAAAAAGCGAATATGAAAAGACCACATACTATAGACTTTCAACTATATGTCCTTTTAAAAATAGCAAAACTAGAGATAGTAAGAAGATTGGGGGTTAGGGAGCATAGAGGGATGAATAGGCAGAGCACAAAAGATATTTATAGAGCATTGAAGCTATTCCGTGTGATAATACAATGATGAATACATATCACTGTACATTTGTCAAAACCTACAGAATGAACAATACCAAGAGTGAACTCACTATAGACTTTGGGTGATTATAATAGTGTAGGTTCATCAACTGTAACAACTACTACTCTATTGGGGGATGTTGATAATGGGAAGGCTATACATGTGTGGGACAGGAAAATCCCTTAATTTTTATTTTTTTCTTTTCTCCCATTGACCCCCTCCAGCCTGCCCCTGTCTTCCCTTTCCCTCCACTCCAGATCTTCAGCATCCTATTGTCTGTGTCCGTAGGTTATGCATATATGTATACAAGGTCTTTGGTTGATTATCTCCCACTCACCAACCCTCCCCTGTCTCCCCTCAGATTCCACACTCTGTTCCATGCTTCAAGTCTCTGGATGCATCCACTCTGTTCATCAGTTTATTTTATTACTTAGATTCCACATATGAGTGCAAGCATGTAATACTTGTCTTTCTCTGACTAACTTATTTCACTTAGCATGATACTCTCCAGGCATCCATATTGGAAAGGAAGAAGTAAAACTCATTATTTGCAGATGACATGATAATGTACATAGGAAACCCTAAAGACTCCACCAAAAAACTAGATTTAGTAAATGAATTTGGCAATCAGGATACAAAAGCCAAAAATCAATGGCTTCTTTATACACCAATAATGAACTCTCAGAAAGAGAAACTAAACAATCCCATTTACCATTACAACAACAAAAAATTTAAGATACTTAGGAATAAACTTAACCAAGGAGACAAGAGACCTGTACTCAGAAAATCACAGAACCTTGGAAAAAGAGATTGAAGAAGATAAAAACTGAAAAACTATACTATTATGTTCATGGATTGGTAGAGTCAACATCATTAAAATGTCCATAGTTCTCAAGGCAATATACAGGTTCAGTGCAATCCCTATTAAAATACCAATGGCATATTTCACAGAGCTAGAACAAATACTCCAAAAGTGTATATGGGATCAAAAAAGACCCTGAATAGCTGCAGCAATTTCAAGAAAGAAAAAGTGGAGGAATCACAATACCAGATTTCAAGTTATACTGCAAAGCCACTGTAATCAAAACAGCCTGGTACTGGCATAAGAACAGGCATGTGGATCAATGGAACAGATCATAGAATCCAGAAATCAACCCAAGCCATGATGCTCAATATTTGACAAAGGAGGCAAGAGTATACAATGGAGTTAAGAGAGTCTCTTCAGTAAATGGTATTGGGAAAATTGGGCAGATACATGTAAATAAAACTAGACTACCAACTTACACCACAAACAAGAATAAACTCAAAAATGGGTAAAAGACTTAAATGTAAGCTATGCAACCATAAAAACATTAATCTTTTAAAGGTGAATTTTAAAAGTATGTTTCTGGGTTATATTTGGCTATTAAATATTTATACCTGTTTTTTTGGTAAAGGAATGGTCCAACTATATGCTGTTACAAGAGACACTCTTTAGATTCAAAGACAGATTTAAATAGGTTGAAAATAAAAGGATAGGAAGATGTACCATGCAAACCATAATCAAAAGACAGCAGCAGTGGCCAAGCCAACATCAGTCAAAATACACCTCAAGGCAGAATTTGTCACTAGAGACAAGGATATTTTTTAGGGACAAAAGGTTTAATCCCTCAAAATGATATATCAGTTTTAAACATATGCACCAAAATAGGTGAAGCAAAGCTGACAGAACTGATAGGAAATACACAATTTAACATCAGTAGTTAGAGATCTTAATTCCCCACTTTTCATTATAGATAGAATGACTGGACAAAATATCAGCAAGAAAATAAGAAACTTTAGTCACACTTCAAACCACCCACACCTAACATCTATAGAATACCAACATCAAAATACACACCCCTCTCAAGGGCACATGAAACATTCTCCGGAGTAGATTATATGGTATGCCATGAAACAAATCTTAATAGATTTACAAAATCATGAAAAAAATACATTCGCTGACCATCATGGAATGTTTTAGAAATCAGTAACAGGAAAACATTTGGAAATTCAAATATGTGGAAATTGATACACTCATAAATTCAAAATTATGAGGGAAAATCTAAAACTCTTTGACATAAAGAATACAAAAACAACAACCCAACAATATACTAAAACTTGAATGCATCACAAACGGCACTCAGAGGGAAATTTTTATTTGTAAATGCTTACATTTAAAAAGAAGGAAGATGTTATCTGCCTCATGTGCCTGTTAGTTGGGCATCATCTTGCACACTGAAAGGTTGCTGATTAGATTCTCAGGGCACATGCCCAGGTTACAGGTTGCCTCATGGCGGGGAGGGGTGTGTGTGCAAGAGGCAGCTGATGGATGTTATTTTCTCACAGATATGTTTATCTCTCCTCTAAAAAGCGATAAACTATCCTTTAAAAAAACACACCACAGAATAAAGAAAGATGTTAAGTCAACAGCCTTATTTTCCACCTTACTAAACTAGAAAAAATAAAGTGAAACCAAAGCAAGTAGGAAATAGAGAAAAGAAAACAGCAAAAATGAATGAAAAAAATTGTTACTTAGGAAAGATTAAAAAAAAATTGAAAAATCTTTAATCTGACTGCCATGAAAAAATAAAGACAATCTTAGGAATGAAAGAAGGGCCATCATAACCAACCTTATAGAAATAAAAAGGATATAAGAAATACTACAAAAAACAAATTAGATAACCTAGATCCATGGTGGGCAAACTGCAGCTCAAGAGCCATAAACGGCTCTTTGGCCCCTTGAGTGTGGCTCTTCCACAAAATACCTGGGCGAGTCTTTTGAAGAAGTGGCATTAGAAGAAGTTTAAGATTAAAAAATTTGGCTCTCGAAAGAAATTTCAATCATTGTACTACTGATATTTGGCTTTGTTGGCTAATGAGTTTACCAACCATTGACCTAGATGAAATGGACAAATTCTTTAAAGGACACACACAAACTCCTGGACCTCACTCAAGAAATAGAAAATCTAAATAGATGTATAACAAAGAGATTGATGGAGTAATAAAAATTTTCCCACAAAGAAAAGCCAATCATCAGAGTATACTGGTGAATTCTACCAAATGTTTAATAAAGAATCTTTCATAAAATATTTCCAAAAATAGAGGAGAGGATACTTACTAATTCATTCTAAAACACCAATGTTAATAGTACCAAAACCAGACACTCAATATCTCACAAAAAGAAAATCAGACTAATGCCCCTTATGAATATAGACACAAAAATACTCTATAAAATGTAAGCAATCTACCAGTATACCAATGACCAAATGAAAGATTGGTTCAACATATAAAAATCAATGTAATACATCATGTGAATATAATAAATGGGGGGGGAGTACATAATCATATCAATAGATGCAGAAAAATCATTTGACAAACCCCCAAATCCTTTTTGATTAAAAAAAAACCACACACACACAATAAAAAAACACAAACAATCAGCAAACTAGCACTAGAAGGAAATTTTCTTAAGCTGATGAAGGGCATCTATGAAAAATATACAGCTAACTTCATACTCCATGATGAAAGATTGAAATCTTTCTCCCTCAGATCAGGAACAAGACATGTCCCCTCTTGCCACTTCTTTTCAACATTGTACTAAAATTTCAAACCAGAGCAAATAAGCAAGAAAAGGGAAAGACATCCAAATTGGAAAAGAAGAATTAAAACTATCACTCTTCAAAGATGAAAAGCTTTTGTGTGTAGAAAATCCTAAGGACTCACTTTAAAAAACAAAACTGTTAAAAGGAAAACAATGAATTCAGTAATGTTGCAGGATACAAATAAGATTGTATTTTTATACTTGCAATGAAAAATATAAAAGTAAAGTTAGGAAAGCAATTCCATTTACAGAAGCATCAGAATAAAATACGTAGGAATAAATTTAAGTATAAAACACCTGCTCTGAAAATTATAAAACAGTGTTGAAATAAAGAAAATCCAAATAAATGGAAAGCCATCCTATGTTCATGGGTCCAAAACACGTAGCATTATTAAAATGGTGATACTTTTTAAACTAGTCTACAGATTCAGCATAATTCCTATCTGAATCCCATCTGACTTTCTTTTCAGAAATTGACAAGCTGATTATAAAATTCAGGTGGAATTGCAAAGGATCAAAAAAAATTAACACAATTATAAAAAAGAAGATCAAAGTAGGAGGAATCACAGTTCCCAATTTTAAAAATGACTGCAAATCAAGACAGTGGGGGGCTAACCTAAGAATTGATATAGAGATCCATGGAATAGAATAGAAAGTCCAGGGGGAAAAGTACAAGTATGGTCAATTGTTACATGACAAAGGTACCACGACCTTCAGTGGGGTGTGGGGAAACAGTCTTGTCAACAAATAATTTTGGGACAGCTGAACTCGATATGCATGAAAAATAATTTGGATTCCTACCTCACACCAATCACAAAAATTAACTCATAAAAAGATAAAGGCCTAAATATAAGAGCTAAAACCACAAAACTCAGAAGAAAACATCTTTGTGGCCTTTTATTGGGCTTTTCTTTCTTTTATTTTTAAATGTGACAACAAAAGCACAAATAACGAAAAAATAGGTAAGTTGGACTTCTAAATTAAAAACTTTTGTACTTCAAGTGAAAAAAAATCTTTTGTACTTATCAAGAAAGTGAGAAGGAAAACCACAGAACAGGAAAGAATATTGACAAATGATGTATCTGATAAGAAATTAGTCTCCAGAATATATTTTTTAAAAGCCCTTACAACTCAGTAATAAAAAGCAAATGATCTAGTAAGTAATGGGCAAAGGATTTGAACATGTCTTCATAGAGGATTACAAATGTCCAATAATCACATGAAAAGATGCTTAAGATTAGTCATTAGAAAATGAAAGCCATCCTATGATAGATACAATGTCATATTTACATGTATACCCATAATTTAAAAATTATGTTGGTGAGTAGGTGGAATTTTGACTTTAATTTTCTAAATTATCTTCCTTATGTTCTTAGATGAATGTATGTTTAAATAATTTTTTGAATACTCTAATTTTGGGGGATAGGAGAGTGGGAAGACGCCCAATCCAGTAGAGTTTGCTTCTAGCCAATTAAAAGTTCATAGGTTATGCCACCTGAAAAAGCAGTGTTATTTCTCTAAATAAGATGCTCAAGATAGCCATTATGTATCCAAATTAGGTATCACAGAGAATGATACCTAATGTGTTTCCTATAGCTAGGAAACACATCACAAATTGCAAATATAACTAAATAGGAATAAATACATTTTGGGCTTTGTTGAGTTGCTTAAGTCTATATCAAAGTAGACACAATATACATCAAAGCAGAAACAAAGGACCAGAAAGAAAAATATAAAAATCAATATAGCAAAACCACATATCTGGCTTGTGTATTGGTCTAACCTTGAGCAATGTCATAATTTCAAATGACTACAAGAGCATACAGTCAGAGTAAATGTGTAAAGCTGGCTGGATGTAAAACCACATGCTGAGTTCCTTGTATTTTTATTTAGTTACATTGCCTTTTAAAACACTGTGACAGCCCGGCCAGCATGGTTCAGTGGTTGAGCGTCCACCTATGAACCAGGAGGTCAAGGTTCAATTCCAGGTCAGGGCACATGCCTGGATTGCGGTCTCAGTCCCCAGTGGGTGGTATGCAGGAGGCAGCCCATTAATGTTTCTCAGCATTGATGTTTCTAGCTCTCTCTCCCTCTCCCTCCCTGTCTAAAATCAACAAAAATATATTTTTAACAAAATGTAAATCTGACTTTTCCAGGCGGTATATGGTGCACCTTCTAGGACACAGATGGCTTTATGTATAATTATTTCACCCCAAATCTTTGTTATACTCTTTACTACCATGTGGAGAAGTCTCTTGGGACAAGATTAGACTATACCATTTATTTTTATGCCCTGACTTATGATTCCACAGACAGGAATTGGTTCTAGGCTAGCTGCACTCACATTGCACAGCCCCACTGTTAGTTACTTCAGTAGTCACACTCAAAAGAAATGGTCCCTTCACAGATGACTACATTTTTTCCAACAGGATAAAATATGGTTGCCTTTAACTTGTTTTTAATGTCTACCATTTGTGGATGACTTGAATGTAATAGATTTTTAAAAAGCATTCTTTGATGTGTAAACACTATGACTATAATTTGAGCTCAAACCAAAAGTGACTTTAAAGACAACTGACCTTACCCTACCCATTTTGGCTCAGTGGATGGAGCATCAACCTGCCTGCAGACTGAAGGGTCCCAGGTTTGATTCCGGTAAAGGGCACGTACCTCAGTTGTAGGCTCAACTCCAGAGGCAAGCAATCAATGTGCCTCTCTCACATCGATGTTTCTTTTTCTGTGTCTCTTTCTTTTCCTTTCACTCTCTAAAAAATCAATGGAAAAATATCCTTGGGTGAGGATTAACAATAAAATAAAGTAAAATAAGTGAATAAGTAAATAAAAATAAAAGCAACTAGAGAAACCAAGATGGTGGCATAGGTGAACACCTAAGCTGCTGCCTCGCATCAATTTCAAAATTACAACTAAAAGACAGAACGGACACCATCCAGAACCACAGGAAAGCTGGCTGAGTGAAAATTCTACAACTATAAGAGAGGGACTCACAAAGACTCAGAGGAGCTGTAAAAAGCTGAGGTACAGAGACATGCTCGTGGAGTGGATGGGCGGAGGAGGGTCTGGCTGGCTTCTTCTAGTGGGAGGAAGACGGAAAATCCCAACTGCACTAAACCCAGCTCCAGGCGAGACTCATAGGGTGAGTCTGGACTGTTGTGAAAAGGAAGGAGTGCACGGAAACTTAGGGGAGCTGCAAAAGTGTATGCAAAAGTGCATGGAAGTGCACACACAGAGCGCTGACTGCTGATTGTGCCTGGCTTCCTCTAGCGGGAGAAAAACAGAACCTTCCAACAGAACTGAAATCCAGGTCCAACTGCACTGAACCCCAGTTTCAGGCGAGACCCTACGGACCCAGACTCATACAGGTCCCTAGAGCGCACGGGAACTCAGGGGAACCTGAAGGCAGAGTTCCAGAAGCTCATGCATGCACAAGGCAAAAGTCTGGAGGCAAGACTGCATGTGCAGGCACAGCTGATCCTCACAACCAATTGGCTTGGAGGTCAATCTACCCCAGTGATACCAACAACAATCAAGAATCAACTATAACAAGACTGTACAGTTCACAAAGGGGTGCACCAAAAGTGTCCACCTCAGGTAAGTGAGGAGGTAGAGCTACTGAGCCACATAGGACAGCTAGCCCACAAAGCTACTCTACTAACTCAGGGAAGCAGCAAAATATTCGGAGACTAAAGAACAGATCACAAACAAAAGAAATGGAGGAAAACAAACATTGGATATAGAGTTCAAAACCATGCTTATTTAAGAATTTCCTAGAAAAAATGGATAAATTTAGCAAGACCCAAGAGGAGATGAAAAAGGACCAACTAGAAATTAAACATACACTGACTGAAATAAAAAATTAAACAGAAACCTAACAGCTGACTAGAGGATCGCAAGAATCAAATCAAAGATTTGATATATAAAGAAGCAAAAAACACTCCACTGGAAAAGAAAAAAGAAAAAAGAATCCAAAAATGTGAAGATAGTGTAAGGAGCCTCTAGGACAACTTCAAGCATACCAACATCAGAATTATGGGGTGCCAGAAAAGAGAGAACAAGATACTGAAAACCTATTTGAAGAAATAATGACTAAAAACCTCCCACACCTGGTGAAAGAAAGAGACAAGTCCAGGAAGCGCACAGAACTCCAAACAAAAGGAATCCAAAGAGAACTACACCAAGACATAATATAATTAAAATATCAAGAGGCAAAGACAAAGAGAGAATATTAAAAGCAGCAAGAGAAAAACAGTTAATTACCTACAAGGGAGCATCCATTTGACTGTCAACTGATTTCTCAACAGAAACGATGCAGGCCAGACGTGAGTGGCAAGAAATATTCAACGTGATGAACAGCAAGAACCTACAACCAAGATTACTCTACCCAGCAAAGCTATCATTCAGAATTGAAAGGCAGATATAGAGCTTCACAGATAAGAAAAAGCTAAAGGAGTTCATCAACACCAAACCAGTATTGTATGAAATGCTGAAAGGTATTCTTTAAGAAGAGGAAGAAGAAAACAGTAAAGGTAAAAATTTTGAACAACAAATACATATCTAGCAACAAGTAAATCTAAAAATCAAGTGAATTGACAATCTGATTAATAGAATAAACTGGTGAATATGATAAAATGAGGGGCATAGAAAGGGAGTGGACTGATAATGCTCATTGGAAAAGAGGTGAGGGGGGGCGTGCAAGGAGAGACTGGACAAAAATCATACACCTATGGATGAGGGCAATTGGGGGGAGGTAAGGGCAGAGGGTGGGTTGGGAACCAGGTGGAGGAGAGATATGGGGGGGGAGAAGAACAATTATAATAATTTTAACAATAAAGATTTATTAAAATTAAAAAATAAGTAAATAAAAGCAACTGACCCTACTTCCTAAGTATTGAAGTACTATATATGAATTATTCTGAAACAAAGTTAGTAATCATGGAAGTCTATCCCAATAGGCAGCAACTTTAAAATAACAATCCTGCAGCCCTAACTAGTTTGGATAGAGTGTCGACCTTCGGACTGACGGTTCCCAGGTTCAATTCTGATCAAGGGCATGTAACTTGGTTGCAGGCACATCCCCATTGCGGGGTGTGCAGGAGGCAGCTGATAGATGTTTCTCTCTCATCAATGTTTCTCTCTATCCTTCTCCCTTCTTCTCTGTAAAAAAATCAATAAAATATATACATTTTTAAAATCCTGCAAAAGTTAACATATTCAGTTACCTGGAAGTTCTTTATACAAGTTTGACCTTGAAAAAATCACCCAAAAGTAACATAGCTTAAAGCTAAGTGTTCTCTCTCTATATTTTAAAGGATAAAAAAACCCCTTTCATTTTATTTTTTAGTATATTTGTTTCATGACTAAAGCAGGCACCTGGTTTTACTGCCTTAAAAATATTCAGACTGCCTTTTCCTGGTGTCTCAGTTGGTTGGAGCATCATCACATACACCAAAATGTGGCTGGTTCGATTCCCAGTCAGTGCACAAACCCAGGTTGCAGGTTTGATCCCTGTTCTAAAATCAATTTTAAAAAAAGCCACTAAAAATATTCAGTCTAGAAAGATAGTAGCCATTAAATAAATAACAAAACCTGGGACCAAAGATCACCCTTTTATCACTGTGTTAAAGAGATCCAAAGCTCTAAAGTAAGCCCAAATTTATACGCATGAATAATCTATAGTCACATAATTGTCCACAGAAACGAATTCATTAAAATTAGAAACAAAATCAGTATATAACATTCACCATTATTATTTAACATTGAATTACAATCGTGGCAATGCAGACAGTTCCCAGAAATGAGGTCTAAATTTTTGAAAAGGGGAAACAATTATCATTACGTATGAATGATATTCTGCATGAGAAACACTATGATAATAAAATGAAACTTCTGGAATTATTTAAAGCCCAGTAAGGTAATAGAGATAAAATAGATATGCAACTGGCTCTCTGTTACTAGACAACATTTTTGCTTGTTCTTAATACAGCAGCAGTTACAAAACAATAAAATACAACGGAAAGATTCTATTTGCGATCTATTCTAACATCCTGGGAAATGTAAAGGGCTATATTAAATAGACCTCACAAAACTGCTGAAATATATAAAAGGAGAGGTATGCTCTTTGATGCAGAGACCAAATTTTGCAAATGTGTGAGTCTATCATATATTATGTGTATAATTCAATGCCAGATAAAGACACAGTTTTTTCTAAAAATATAAAGTTTGGGAAAGTAAATGACTATATTAATGGGGAGTAGACTTACCTAAAGCTATAATAAATTAAGACATCTAGTACAGACATAGGAGTAAGCAGACACATGCAGAAAACAGAGTCTACTTTATGCAAGAATTTAACGTGATCAATAGAACTTTGCAAGCCAATAACAAAAGGAAAGATTATTTAATAAATCATTTGGAAAACACTCATTCGGTGTGTTGGGAAAAATCAATTCAGATATTTACTTTGTATTTTGGATGAACTAAAGGATATAAGTAAAATAAGTCAAATCATTTAAAAATATCTTCACAAAAATAGAAGTAAATATTTAATTTCTCAAGCAAGTAAAGCTATCTACCTTAGAAAAGATTAAATAATTCAGATAAGAGTTCCCAGTACAATCAAGTTTTAAGTCTAAAATTAAAACTAAATCCTAATGAAAAGATATACTATGAGCTGGAGGCAACATTTGCAGGAATACCATAGGTTAAAAAAAAAAGAATGTTGTTCTTTATGCTGACCTTGCAAATATTCTGTAAGTTTATGATTATTTTAGAATATAAATATATTTATGAATACTTTTGACATGAAGAATTATTGCAACTTCATAAAAAAAAGACTTAAGACACTGTTGACAGATGAGTAAAGGACTTAATAAAAACTATACACACACACAAAAGAACAAAAGGTGGTTAATAAACAAGAGAAAAATATTCAATTTTAGCAGCAGAGAAATGCAAATGAAAAGAAGACTTCAACTATGCCTATCAAAGTAGCAAAGGTTTTTGGTTTTGTTTTTAATAATATCAAATGTTTGCAAGAGCATAATAAGACATGCACTTTTTTTATTTCTGATAAAAGTGTAAATAAACAATTTAGTTGTTTGTATAAAGAGCCTTGACACCCTTGAATACAGTAATCCCCTTCCAATAATTATACTAATGGGATAATCCTGAAGAAAAAGAAAAGGCTTTATGCATAGAGATGTTCACTGATGGAAATTTAGAAACAACCTAAATGTTGAACTATAAAGAAATTATTAAAAAATTATGAAATATTTTATAGACATTAAAATAGTGTTTGCAAAGAAATTTTTTAAAATGATGTGATAAGATTTGCTAAATGAGGAAAGCCAAACACAAAATTATTTATAGAATATGATCTTATATTTGTAAAAAATAAAGTAGAGAAAAAATAAATTTTTAAACTACATGTTAACAGTAGTGTCTCTGAGTGGAGGAGCTGTGGGTAATTTATTATAATGGTTGGTGATATCCCATCTACACTAGGGAACTTTTTTTCTCAAAGATGCTCTGAGTGTGAATGGGTAGTTTCATAAATAGAAGTGAGTAACTAAGAATCTTTTTTCCAACTAGTTTATCTAACTCTGTATAGATTGATACTGAACGTATAAAAATAGAGTATTTTAGCATAAGGGAACATTTCTCAATGGATTGAGTTCACATAGAATCAGTGACATGGAGGTTTGGCACAAGTTGCTTTCATGCCATAGTGTGTGTAAATGTGTGAATGTATGTGTGTCTCTGTGTGTGTGTGTGTGTGTGTGTGTGACTCCCCTTTTGTTTCTTCAGTTACAGTAGCATGAAGGAAAGGAATGTCCCTGCTACAGCCATCTCAAGACCTTTGGTGGAATGCCATAGTGTGTCTCTAGAGCCCATTGTGTGTGTTTTGTGCAAAGGCTCATTCCTGTGTGAAACCTGTCCCCAGGTGTCACTTACCTATTACACACAGTTATACAATACCTGGAGTCCACAGTGCTTTTAGGGGCTCACAAAAATATTATAATTTCTATTAAAGTTAGAAGCAAAAAAATGTTTTAAGTCAGATAAAATGTTTTGTTGTATAATACTAGAGTCCCGGTACACAAAATTTGTGCATGTGTGTGTGTGTGTCCCTCAGCCCAGCCTGCACTCTCTCCAATCTGGCACCCCTTGAGGGATGTCTGACTGCCCGTTTAGGCCCGATCCCACTGGGCAGTTGGACATCCTTCTCACAATCCAGGACTGCTCACCTGCCTGCCTGCCTGATCAACCCCTAACTCCCCTCCCTTGCCAGCCTGGTTGCCCTCAACAGTCCTCTTTTGCAGGCCTGGTTGCCCACAACTGTCCTCCTCTGCCAGCCAGATCATCCGTAACTGCCCTCCCCTGCAGACCTGATCACCCCCAACTTCCCTCCTCTGCTGGCCTGATTGCCCCCAACTGCCCTTCCCTGCCAGCCATCTTGTGGTGGCCATTGTGTGTCCACATGGGGGTGGCCATTTGTGTGTTGGAGTGATGGTCAATTTGCATATTACCTCTTTATTATATAGGATTCTTTTAAAATAATTTTTTTATTGTTGAAAGTATTACCTATGTCTCCCTTTCCCCCCCATTAACCCTTTCTTGCCTTCCCCCACCCTATTGTCTGTGTCCATGGGTGACACATATATGCATATAAGGCCTTTGGTTGATTACCTCCCACCCACCCACCCTCCCCCACCTTCCCTTTTAGTCAGATAAGATGTTTTGTTTTATAATATTAATATATTCAGCTTTATATCAATACAATTATAAAACATAATTCTTCACAATTGCTTATAAAGGGAGGGAAGGGGACATGAAAGTCATAACACGGCCTTGCCTGTCCCTCAAAAGATGTCATACAATGGGAACACTAAACATTTTAGATCTTCCATCTTTATTGTCCTCCTGGAAATTCATAATGAAAGATTCATAGAAACCCTGTAACATACAAAAACAAACCAACAGCAACAAACTATGAAACTGAGTTTGCTGCAGGGTTCTCCCGGCTCACTTGAACCTGAAACATCCCCCCCCCACCCCCACACATAATAGCCTCTGTCTTCCCTCAAAACTAGTAGTCCATGGAGGCATTTGGGAAATACTTAGCTTTTTATTATATTAGGATTCAACATTGATCAAGAGACTCTAAGCTGAAATCTCTCAACCATCTTTTCTTTTTAGAAGAGCTAAAGGATTATTCCTTGTTTTATGCAAAGGGAATTAAAATGCATCCCAGATGCTAGCAACAGAGCCCTACCTATCCACTTAGCAAGATAATGTTATTGAGGCCCAAGATTCAGATTTATGCAGCACAGCTCACTGAGACCCATTTCAATTCGGTTTTCTTGATGGGCTTGCAGCCACGTGAGGATGAACATAATTCCCCAATGGTTAGGATGGGCGAAAAGCTGCTTTCCTGGATCCTAGAACATGTTATTCCTTAACCTATCAGACCTTATTAAGAGTGACTTAAAGTCTGTCAGCTCTCAAAAGGTTTCTCTAGTAACAGATTTCTTGGTTCCATCTCAGTTCCTGCTGTTCCCATAACCACAACCTATTCAATTCAGTAGTGCGCAGCTGCATGAATGCTGAAATTAAAATGTGCTTTCAAAAGTCAATCCATAGCAAAACCGACTTAACTTAGAAGCATCTCTAGGGTCAGATTTAATTTTAAAAAAGACATGAGTCGAAGGCAGAAGGCCGAAGGAGGATAAATTTCTCTGAGGAATGAAATGAAAGTGGACAGTTTTTCTTTTTAAGTTTATGCTGACTAATGTTCCTAAAAATCAGTTTTCTGTTTAACAGGAAAGGCCAAAAACCCTAAGGCCTCTCTCTTCAGCTTTCAGAAGGCTTGCTCATTAAAGAGATGATCTCTCTTATTTTTCTGGAAGCAGACACATTTGTCTGCCCCTAGTGCTTAAAAATACACATATTTCTCATCTAGGAGAAATCCCACAAGCCTTTTGGTTAAAAGAAAATTATCGAATCTAGGTGATCATAGTATTTTCTTTTTACAATCAGGAAACAACACTTAAGGAAAATGTCTGCTCATTTGCTCATTTAACTATAGACCTGACTTCTAGAAAGTAGAAAATTGACTTAATTCTCTGAACACATTGCATTTAGCAAAAACAAACAACAGTAACAACCAAAGCACCACTTGTACACCTTTTATCACAGCTAATGCACTTCACTGAAAATACTTGTTCTAGGTCTGTCTGCCTTTGTTAAAGCAGAAAAGACCTTGAAGATAGAGAATTTGTGATATTTGGCTCAGTCTTTCAAATGCCTACCAGGGTGTCTAGCCTACATTAGGAGCTTAATGCAGATTGTGGAAAAGATTTAAAAATTTAGTGACCTTTGGACAGTGCAATCTATTGTAAATTTTCAATATGGCCATGACTTAGTTATATAGTTATTTCTCATCCTGAATAACAATACTGAACAAGCATATATGGGGAAATTTTCCAAGAACTAGTGCTTAGGCAAAATTGAATTTTACAGAATCTCACTTCTGTGTGAGAGAGATGGCAGGGGGGTGGGGAGGGGGAGGAAGGGGAGGAGAAGGAATGGAAAAGGGAAGGGAAGAGAGACCCTTTTGGCTGGCAGAGGGAATAAAGGTCTGGTAAAATTGCTTACACTGATTTTATTTACTATTAAAGCCTTACCTGGGCTCCTTATTTTTGAGTCAATAAAGATATCTCTGACTTTTCCCCAAAGGATATTTAATGCTAATTAAAATAGTAACAAAAGCTAAAGTTATTTGAAAGGCAAATCACTTTGATAATCTTCTTTAACTTAACTGGAGTAATTCGAAGGCTGGTTAATTTATGTATCAACCAGCCAACAAATATTTAATGAATGCTTCTTGGATACTCTACTATATGCTAGGTATTTGGTGGAGAGAGCAACAATGGTAATATAGTTGACATTTGGTCACTAATCTTAAAGGGCTCATGGGAATTAGTTGGGGAACTGATACTAACGTACCTGAAACAAAATACCTAACAGAAAACAGAAGTAGAGCAGTGATTTTCCCATAGTTCAGTGCTATTTTAGAAACAGTGCTGTCCTCCTGACAGAAATGAATAATGGCAGCCTGTTTCTTGGTTTATGAACTGATAAAAAAAAAAACGGTTATTAGAATTTTCTCTACTTTAGATTTTTATCCTATACATCTTCTTTAACCATTGGTGTTTACTATCATTTATCTCTTAAATAAGATGGTAAAAAATATCTAAATCTGTATGTAACACATATGGAGAGTAACATTCCTGAAGTTGCTGAGCACTTAATTTCATAGCTTCTTATTTTCAAGGACATATACTCCTGGTTGTAATGTTATGCTTTATAAGAAGCAGTGATTGTTTCTTCTAGTAAAACTGTTTCTAGTTTGTAAGATGAATTAAATATATCAGTATTTATGGTGTCTTTCCCGGATGACCATAACTTTCAGTTCTTTTACTACTGAAATAAATTGGGAATACAAGCAAGAGTATAAACACATGTTAAACAGAATGAGCAAACAATTTTATCAATTCTGCCTATTTATAGCCTGATGTTGCATAGAGGCTGTAAGGCTGCTAATGCTACAAACAAATGCTCACATAGTAAGTACATCAATGAGAGCAACACGGTCTGAAAATGTTTTCTTGACATATACTGTACCTGAAATAATCTGGAAGGATAAACCAAATCTAGGAAAAGTACTTTGAAAATGCAATGGGTGGTAATGTTAAATGTACAGTCATCTTTTAAATAATTTTATTTTTTCAACTTGGTAAGGTCATATATATGTACATTGCAAAAATGAATAAATAAATAAACTACTAAAACAAAGAAAGAAAAAAATAACTCTACTTCTTAAGTGGCATACTACTAACATTTTGATGTATTTTTTTCTGAGCTGGCGCTCAGCCTATATATAATTTGGTATCCAGATTTTTTCAGTTAAGAACTTAATTTTTTTCATGTTAATAAAATCTGTGGATATGATATCTTTAATGGCTGCATAATATACCACTGTAAAGATATGACAATATATATGCCAATTTTCTTATTACTGTACATTTATATACAAGTTTCTTGTTTTTCACTATTATGAGCCTGAGATGAAGAGGTAGTGGAACCACTCTTTTTTAAAAAAAGTATATTTTTATTGATTTCAGAGAGGAACGGAAAAGTAGAGATAGAAAGAAACATCAGTGATGAGAGATAATCATTGATCGGATGAACCCTGACTGGGAATCAAACCGTGACCTCCTGGTTCATGGGTCAAGGCTCAACCACTTAGCCATACCAGCCAGGCTGAAACCACCCTGTGGTTCCTAGTGTTTTTTTTAATAAATTTTTATTGTTCATATTATTACTATTGTTCCTCTTTTTTCCACCCATAACTCCCCTCCACCTGTCTCCCACCCCACCCTCTGCCCTTATCTCCCCCTCATTGTCCTCATCCATAGGTGTATGGTTTTTGTCCAGTCTCTCCCTGCACCACCCTCACCTCTTTCCCCCTGAGGATTGTCAGTCCACTCCCTTTCTATGCCCCTAATTCTATTATATTCACCAGTTTATTCTATTCATCAAATGTTCAGTTCACTTGATTTTTAGATTCACTTGTTGACAGATATGTATTTGTTGTTCATAATTGTTACCTTTACCATTTTCTTCTTCTTCCTATTCTTAGAGAGTACCTTTCAGCGTTTCATATAATACTGGTTTGATGCTGATGAACTTCTTTAGTTTTTTCTTATCTGTGAAGCTCTTTATCTGCCCTTCAATTCTGAATTATAGTTTTGCTGTGTAGAGTAATCTTGGTTGTAGGTTCTTGCTGTTAATCACTTTGAATATTTCTTGCCGCTCCCATCTGGCCTGCATCGTTTCTGTTGAGAAATCAGCTGACAGTTGTATGGGTGCTCCCTTGTAGGTAATTAATTGTTCTTCTCTTGCTGCTTTTAATATTCTCTCTTTGTCTTTTGCTCTTGGTATTTTAATTATGAGGTGTAGTCCTCCTTGGATTCCTTTTGTTTGGGGTTCTGTGTGCTTCCTGAACTTATAAGTCTATTTCTTTCACCAGGTGTGGGAAGTTTTTAGTCATTATTTCTTCAAATAGGTTTTCAGTATCTTGTCCTCTCTCTTTTTCTGCCACTCCCACAATTCTGATGTTGGTATGCTTGAAGTTGTCCTAGAGGCTCCTTACACTATCTTTACATTTTTGGATTCTTTTTTCTTTTTGCTTTTCCAGTTCAGTGTTTTCTGCTTCTTTGTATTTCAAACTTTTGACTTGATTCTTGTGTTCCTCTAGTCTGCTGTTAGATCTCTGTATATTTTTTATTTCAGTCAGTGTATGTTTAATTTCTAGTTGGTCCTTTTTCATCTCCTCTTGGGTCTTGCTAAATTTATCCATTTTTTCTAGGAAATTCTTAAAAAACCTTATGTAAGTGGTTTTGAACTCTATATCCAGTCATTTGTTTTCCTCCATTTCTTTTGTTTGTGATCTGTTCTTTTGTCTTCGTATATTTCATTGCTTTCCTGAGTTGGTAGATTAGCTTTGTGTGCTAGCTGTTCTATGTGGCCCAGTAGCTATGCCTCCCCAGTTACCTGAGGTGGACATTCTTGGTGCACCCCTTTGTGGACTGTGTGTACAGTCTTGCTGTAGTTAATTCTTGATTGTTGTTGGTATCACTAGGGGGAATTGACCTCCAAGCCAATTGGTTGTGAGGATCAGCTGTGTCTGCGCCTGGAGAACTTCTTTGCTGGACTTAGCCTTAAGACTTACAAAACTGCAAAAGCCTCTGTGCTGTGCTTGGATGTGGTGGGAGCTCAGGGCTGAGCAGACAACTCTGTATTCCCATCAGCCTTGCCCTACACAATAGCCACTGCGTCTCAGTTCCTCTAGGTAATTGCTGATGCCCTTTCTGTGCGCACATGGGTGTGCCTCCAGACCTCTGCCTTTCCGGCTCTCCTGAGTTTCCATGTGCTCTAGGGACCTCTATGAGTCTTGGTCCCCAGGGTCTCAACCGAAACTGGGGTTCAGTGCAGTTGGACCCGGATTTCAGTGCTGTTGAGAGGTTCTATTTTCCTCCCCCTAGAGAAAGCCAGTGGCACAATCAGCCATCAGCGCTCTGTGCGCACACTTTTGTGTTCCCCCAGACCTCTGTCTTTCACGGCTCCCCTAAGTTTCCTTGCACGACAGTCTAGACTCCCCCGAATAATTCTTGCCAAGAACTGGGATTCAGTGCAGTCAGAAGTGGGGTTTAGTGCAGTCAGGATGTTCCGTCTCCCTCCTGCTAGAGGAAGCCAGCCAGACACTCCACTGCCCATCCTCTCCACGCATGTGTTGCCGTATCTCAGTTTTTTGCAGCTCCTCTGGGTCTCTGTGAGCCCCTCTCTTTCCTTCTAGTTGTAGAATTTTCACTCAGCCAGCTTTCCTGTGGTTCTAGATGGTGTCTGTTTTGAAATTGTTGTGTGAGGCAGCAGTTTAGGTGTTCACCTATGCCGCCATCTTGGTTTCTCCAGTTCCTAGGTCTTGACCTACCCTCAATCAGCCTCACCCAGTGCCAGAAGTGAGAGCCATGCCACTGGCCATCAAGGTTGCTTCAGGGATGGACATTTAACGGTTTAAAAAAGACAGTATGTTCCCATGACACTCTTCACTCAGAAGTTCCCTTTCAGAGGTAGATCTGCTATATGTGGCACCAGAATGCCTCCCAGTGTGTCAGATAAACATAGCACAGTACAGCATTCTGGTTGGAATCATTAAAGGCCACCGGGAATGTGACTCAACAAAAAAAGAAAGAGGGAGCCTGATCTGTTCAGAGAATAGAAATGAAAAGAAAGGATCTATCTGAAGCCAGGATAGAATTTATGTCTAGAGCAAAAGCTGGTAAAATAAGAATCAGCATTAAAAGAATAAATGTGTTTCAGGATAGGAACATTTA
>PVJN01005466.1:0-82084 GCA_004026805.1 Lasiurus borealis | reverse complement strand
CCGCGATATTTAATTATACCGGTAGCTACCAGTTACCAATTTGCAAGACCCACAGTGAGTACAGTACATTTGAAAGAACTAGTAATCAACTAATTAAAACCACAGTGAATTCCAGATACTCCAATTACAAGCAACTGCTGTGGAATCCACTTAGCGGTTTCTGCATCCGGGGGAAGGAGATCGGGAAGGTCTGGCTGCGCCGTGGGTGGGGCCCGACCTTCTCCTTCACCCTGTACAAGAGGGGAAAACAAGCTCCGATGCCCTTACACACGCACACACAGACACACACCCACGTGCGCACACTCACACACAAGTGCGTGCACAGGCACAGTACCAACCCAAGGCCCCTCAGCCCTGTGCGGTGTAGGCACCGTCCCCTGTGAGCAGGCCCTGGGCGTGCCCTGCTGCCTGAGAGTCTAACCTACCTGATGAAGTCACACTGGAGGCTCAGCAGTGGACCACACGACCACTGGTTTTGGAGGGAAGTGGACCTGCGTTTGAACCTTGTCTTTGTGTCATACTGGCCTATGAATGCGTGTGAGCAGAGCCTCAGCTTTCTCATCTGGGAAATGGAAAGGTTCCTGCCACGAAGCCTCGCAGGGCTGACGATGGGTCAGAGCGTGCTGGATAATGGATGCACCAAAACTGCCCCCCCACCCTTAGGATCCAGATCTTTTCAAATGTCGTGACCTTTATGTGTTCTCTCCCTCATTTGTAAACAGTCAGATCAAATGGCACAAAACTTAGGAAAAAAAAATGTCTGGCTATATAAACACAATAAAAATATCTTCAATCGTTACTCGTTATTTCTACTTTTACTGAAGCTGGGGGATGAAGAAAATGCCTGTGATGTCGACGTGACAGCGGGAAGAACACTGGAGTAAAAAAAGATGGGTGCGGGACCCTGCACACAATAGTGTGTAACCCGGGCAAGTCGTTAACCTCCTGGGACTCAGTTTCCCTCTACGTAAAGTGAGGCTACTTGCCAACCTTAAAGACAGCATACGTATTTTGTGCCAGGGCACTGTAATAACACAACAAACACGAGGAAAGTATTTGGCCATTTGGGCAAAAATGGGAAGATCACAGGGAAAAAGATGGTTAAAACATAAAGAATTACTACATGTCAATATATTGCAGAAATGTAAGTTCTTTACTCAGATAAATTACTGAAGAAAACCATATAAACTTCTGAGCAGAATTACAATTTTCATGCAAAAAACTGACCTGAGAACAAACTCAGGTAGAGGGGAGGGTACAGGCATCCTGACTCCAGGCCCACTCCCACCTACCACACAACCTCCAGCACAGCAGCCCCTGGCCACTCGTGCTGTTTGGTGAAGGAACTGACACGCTTTTAAAGGAAAAAAACCAATAGTTATTCTCAGTCCCTAGGGTTCACTGAGAACCTACCATGTGCCCACCCTCCAGGGCCCAGAGTTTCCGCTCACCCTTGAGTTTGGGAGCTGCCCCCTATTCTCACTGGATCTAGCTCACTAGGTCCATTCACTCCCAAAGGCTCCTCCTCACCACCTCCCCTGCTCCTCCTCACCCCAATTCACCAGGCTCCTCTTCCTCACCTCAATTCCTCCTCCTAATTCCCGTCCCCACTCCTCACCCAGAGCTCCCCCTCCTCCCTCCTCCTCACCCCAATTCACCAGGCCCCTCCTCCTCCTCACTCCAACTCTTCCTCCTCACCCAGGGCTCCCCCTCCTTCTCACCCCAATTCAGCAGGCTCCTCCTCCTCCTCATCCCACCCCTCCTCTTCACCTAGGGCTCCTGCTCCCCGCCCTCTCCTCCTCCTCACCCAGGGCTCTCCCTCCTCCTTACCCAGGGTTCCCACTTCTCCTCTTCCTCCTCCTCAGTAAATTCCAAAACTGCCCCCACTTGTCCCTTCCCTCCAACACAGGAAGGCTAACCCAGTGGTAGGCAAACTGAGGCTCTTTGGCTCCTTGAGTGTGGCTCTTCCACAAAACACCACGTGCGGGCACGCACATACAGTGCGATTGAAGGAGTATCTAATTAAGTTAATAACAATGTACCTACCTATATAGTTTAAGTTTAAAGAATTTGGCTCTCAAAAGAAATTTCACTCGTTGTACTGTTGATATTTGGCTCTGTTGACTAATCAGTTGGCGACCACTGCGCTAATCAAGAACTTACCTGCCTGTTCTCAGATGATAAATCAATGACCATTGAAAAAACAAGTCACATGGAACAATCTTAGCTGTCCTTTCTCTCAGGTGGTGAAATGGATTTGAGTGGACATATTACTGTGTTAAAGGGTGAGAAGTACTTAAATGTACAGGTTTACATGGAACAACTGCCTTTTGTCGTGGGAAGGCATTTCGTGGCACTTAGACTCCTAATTCACATGGTACAAGAGGGAAACAGGCTTTGCTCCCCTCCCACACGCACACGGACACACATGCATGTACACACAGTCCCCAGAGCACTTTACTCTAAGACTATGCACATTTGTTAAAAAAAAGTTGTTCTCATTTTCTAAACCAAATTATTACTGAATATAATTCATATTGTTAACAATGTTTTTAGAAAGCATCAGCACAGTCTCAATGTATTTCCCCTCAGTTATTCATCAATATCTTCAAAGGGAAAAATGATAACTTGCAATGGAGAAGCTCTGCAGATCCCCCTCAACCAAACCACCAGGTGAATGCCACCAATAATAAGCTAATATGAACGTCGCATGTCCCCTGCTGAGGGCACTGAGTGTTCCTGCCAAAAATGCATCGCCCCTATCCAAGAGACAATATGGTGCAGTGCAAACTCACTCTCCAGGGTAACTGGTCAGGACTCCGTATTAGTGAGAGGTCATGAGAGGTAGGAGACTGAGGAGCTGTCTCGAAGTGGGGATGAGCAAGCAGAGAAACCACCCAATGCCAGCAGGGTCCTGGCCTGGGTCCTGAGATGGGCGTGGACTGAGGTCTGCAGGTGAGCTCAGCTGCCCCTCTGCCATTGCCCGGGGATCTAAATGGTGCCCGGTGCCGGGAACCTGCTTCCACTAGGGGAAGCCAGGAGAAGGGCATACAGCAGCTCCGCACTCTTTGACCAACTTATTTGCAGGTTAAAACTTAGTTCCCAAATGTTAAATTCTTTAAATTCTCCAATAATCCTCGCCCCCATTCATTCGTGTTCCTATTCGTCCAGTTTTAAACCAAATGCACAAATACTTTCATGTTCTAATTGTAAGGCCCCGTTTTATGCTTGTGTGCAGCTCCACAAGTCTTACAATGGACCATTTTAGTGGCTGTCTACCAAGAAATATTTATCTGACAATCACTAACTTCCCTTCTTCTTTGCTGGACATGTAGTTCCCAGGTTTTAATATGATAAGTAACTCTGCTAGGAATGTTTTTGTGCACTGAAGTTTTTTCCCCTTTCTCTTGAAGAATTACTCCCTAGGGATAAATTTCTAGGAAAGAGATTATTGGGGCAAAGTGAATAAAATGTTTTATATCTTACATGTACTGCTAGCAACACAGCAATGCATTTCCTAAGCTGTTCTTTCCTAATTTCAGCTAAGAATAGGATTTTATCATCTGTTGTTAATTATAAAATGAAGTATAAAATGATTTCTCATTGTTTTAAATTTCTAGTACTTTAGGTATGAGCAAAGAAAGGCCAAATATCCATCCATGTCTATTTGCTTCTTATTTCCAATCTCTTTTATGTTATTCATATATTTGTATAGCTGGTACATTCATACTTTTCTACAAACTTAATTTTAGGCATATTAAAAACAATATATACATTACTTTTCTAGAGAATAATTTTAAAAAAATTTATTTTCAAGAGAGGAAGGGAGGGGGGTGGAAGAGAAAGAAGAAAATATCAATGTGAGAGAGAAACATTAATCTGGGCATGTGCCCTGACCAGCAATCCAACCTGCAACCTTGTATGGGATAGCACTCCAACCAACTGAGCCACACTAGCCCAGGGCTACAGAAGACCTTTTGATGATGATCATATTCTTGTTTTTAGCACTAATTAGAATCAAGAAGGCTGTTGTAGATGTAGACTGAATGGGGTAACAATTTGGTTTTTGTAAAAACAGTCCTGAGTTACTAAAATTTATGAGTGTAACATAAATAATTCTTACAAAATGAAATTTCATATGCATGAACACCAAAAAGCAGCAGGGAAGTTTGAGAAGAAACCAGTTTTCTTGGTCTTGACAAAGGTCTTATTCTTTGAAGATTAAAAGATTTACTTCTTGTGTTTCAACAAAATATAGTCTCCTATGTATTACACGAAACAGGTAAATTTAGAGAAAATGGAATTAAAAATTATTCTCTCTTCAAATATATCTTTATATATATACTAGAGGCCTGGTGCATGAAATTCGTGCACAGGGGCGGGTAGGAGGGGTGGTCCCCTCAGCCCAGCCTACGCCCTCTCTAATCTGGGACCCCTTGGGGGACGTTGGACTGCTGGTTTAGGACATCCCTCTCATAATCCTGGACAATTGGCTCCTAATCACCCACCTGCCTGACTGCCTGGTTGTCCCTCACTAACCTACCTCCCAGCCTAGTCACCCCACGCAGCCTGCTTGTTCAGTCATTTGGTCATCCCTCACTAACCCCCCTGCCGGCCTGGTTGTAGGCAGCCATCTTGTGAGGGTGTGAGGGTTAATTTGCATATTACTGCTTTATTGTATAGGATGTGTGTGTATGTAAATTTTAAACAAACATAATGTATTTGTTATTGACTTTAGAGAGGCAGGGAGAGAGAGAAAAACTGAAGTGTTGTTCACTTATTTATATAGTCATTGGTTGATTCTTTGTTATGTGCCCTGAGTGGAGACTGAACGCACAAGAGTGAATAGGGATGGTGCTCTAACCAACTGAGCCACCCAGCCAGGGCTACATTTACTTTTTTAAACAAACATAAAATTTGTTTTGAAAAACATAAAAATAAAAAAATAACAACAACAAAAACAACCAACCAAATATTTTACACACTAACCAGTCTATTGCCATCACTACTTCCCACCTTCCTGCTCTGCCCTATAGACACTGTGGGAGAGAGAACCTCCCCACACCCACACCCACCCCTCACCTCCAGGCTCCCCAAGTGTGCTCTCTCAGGAATCAGGTGGGCACCGAGGTGTGGGAGGACCCACATATCCACACATCAGGGAAGGTGGCAGCAAGAGCCCAGGAGTCAGGGCAGGGAGGAGAGGAAGACACCATGTCGCCTCGGGGACAAGGTAAGTTTCCTGGAACAGGAGCCTGTGACATGGGCCCTGAAGAGGCAGATGTGACAAGCCCAGATTAAAGGGACCAGCACCCTCCAAAACGGGGAGGCCTGTGTATATAAAGAGAAAAGAGCCCCAAGTGACTCGGTTTCTAACCAGGGGCTGAAATCTCTCATGAGCCAGGCCATCGTGGGAGGGCCACGCTGTCCAGGTGCCAGACAGCATGTGATTTCAAGGACGGCCCCTAAATAAGACAGGGAGTCGGGCTGGGACCCCATGAGGAGTAGACCAGCTACTTGATTTCTGACCTGTTTTAGCAAAGATGGTCATTGTAAGCACAGATTAGATCAGGGATGAATGGACAGCAAAGACTGTCTAGAAACATGATCTAGAGAACTCCTGGAGTTGAATCCCAGCTCCATGCCCTTATTAGCTCACTCACCTTGGCGACATGACTAACCTCCCCAAGCCTCGGACACCTCTCTGAGGCTGGCAGTAAGCTGTGTCTTCGGGTGGCAGAGAATTAAGTAAGGTCAAATGACTGAAGTGACATAAGCATAGGAGATAATGTGCCCAACGGAGAAGATCCAGTGAAGTCACTTTGGCTGATTACTGGAGCTCATTTTTCCTTTAAAAACCAACCTGAAGGGTCTCCACTGACCAGGAGTAAGGTATCTTAACAATTGCACAGCTCGGCATAAGGAGGGTGTTAGATGCTTCTAGTGCAGGGGGTTGGGGATGGGGCATGTCTGGCCCATTGGCTGTATCATTTGGTCTGGCCCTGCCAAGAAAACTGAAGGCGGGGCTTGAAATTCAATAAATCTAGGAGCTTCATCCATAGCAATTTCACTTTTAAATTGATAATTTTGTATGGCCCTGGAATGACATAAAGATCCAAATGGCCCTTGGTAGAGAAAAGGTTCCCTGCCCCTGTTCTAGTGGAATGGGTGCCAACAACAGTCTTATTCCAAGTAACAGGTGCAACCTCAAAGGATTTGAGTCGAAAACCTCAAATCAGAATGTTTTGAATCTTGTGCGTTTCCTATTGAATACAACAAGCCTCATGAACAAGCCTCAAGCAGGTTCTTTGGATTCTCCAACACACTGACAGGGACCCAGGGCCTGACCTTGCACAACCTGGAAGGCCGAAGGCAGAAGAACATCTGCATGGAGAGCCAGATGGCTCTCGGGGTCACAGACTTGAGCTCCTGTCCCAGGTCGCCAGCTGTGTTACAGGCCAATTTGTGCCCCCCAGCCAAATCCCTATGTTAAAGCCCCGACGTGACTTTATTTAGAGAGAGGACTCTGGAAGTGATCAAGATTAAATAAGGTCATTTGGGTGGGACCCTAATCCAAACAACTGGTGGCCTTATAAGAAGAGGAAGAGACGCCAGGAGTGTCCACACACAGAGGACACAGGAAGAAGCCCCAGTCTACGAGCGGGGAAGAAGGGCCCCACCGGGACCAACCCAGAACCAGGAAGCGTTCACCTCTGCTGTGCACGCCGCCCAGCCCGTGGCGTTTGTGGAGGAGCCCTGGCAGACCCACACACTGCGATTCTGGACAACTGGCATGGTCTCCCTGAGCCTGGCTTTTCTCACCTGGGAAACAGGGACTGTTGTACCTACTATCTCCTGGCTCAGGGGGATGGCGGCATGCAGCCAGGCAGTTCGGGCACCCAGTAGGTTGTACATAAACAGAGGTTTACCGCGAACCCTCTGACGGATCTTAACTACTTAGCATCATGAACCCTCTGGGGGTGAAGAGACGAGCGAAGAGATCTCATACTTCGGAAGAACACGGGACAGTCGCTCCGAAAGGAAAAGGCCACTCTGGCCACTCCTCCCTGTGAGCCTAGAGCGTGAGCTGCCCTGGGTCTCCCCTCCGCACACTGCCACTGTGTGGGAACCTGTCAGCTGATGTGGGACAAACACCAACCTCTGGGAGTTCTCCAACAGGCAGCCACAGACCTTGGCAACAGGCCGCTACCACCTCTCCTCTCAGGCTGGCCGTGCTCACTCTGCCCCTCCCACCTCGGGTGACACTCCAAGTCCGGTGGAATTGCACCCCACCTCCATTCCCCTCGCCCTCGCCCTTCCAGTTTAGACTCCACCTCTACCACTGCTGAGCTCCTGGGACTCCTAGGGTCCAATATACCTCCATGCAACCCTCCCCACCAGTACTGGAGGCCGGGGGCTGGGGTCTTCACAGCTCGTCTGAATCACAGGCATCTCATATACTCTGTCCCCAGGCCCTGACAGAGCACCGGGCATGGGGTATGGCTGTTACAAGCTGACTGAGTCTGACGGGAAATAATGCCCAAGCCTAACATCCCACTGACTCCACAGACACAAATAAATTCTGGCAATACATGCCATTGCGAGCTTTGAGAAACGACCCTCTGTTTGTGAATTTATTATCTCTGAGCTCATGAGGAATTGGGTATCATCATCATCACTGAACTTTTATTTTTTATTTTAAATATATTTCATTGATTTCTCTACAGAGAGAAAGGGAGAGGAGGGATAGTTAGAAACATTGATCAGCTCCCTCCTGCACGCCCCCTCTACCGGGGATGTGCCCTTGACCGGAATCGAACCTGGGCCCACCCCCGCCCCCCAATCCGCAGGCCGATGCTCTACCCACTGCGCCAAACCGGTTTCGGCCATTGTTGAACTTTTAAAGAAAACAAACATTTTGCTGAAATGCATCACTGCATCAGATACTGCTGCTTCTGGATTATGGATACATAGAGGACACACTGAAGTTTAAAGTGAACTTCCACTCTTGGAAATAGCACTGTTTGCTGGTAGTTTATATCGTACTAAGTAAGCACTGCACCATACATTACTTTGTATCTCTCCAGCGGACCTCGGGACCAAGGGAAGTAATATTTTAAATTATTTTTTCAAGTTTGTATTTATAGGATGGATTAAGTATTTTGGTTCATGTCGTGGCTGTAAGTGTTCTGTAGAGACCATAGGGCCATACACCTACACTGCCAAATGGGTCAGAGGACGGGGGAGGCGGTGCCCCCCTCGTTCACCGAGGGACGACTGTAAATCCCCATGGAAGCATCCAGACATCCTCCGCTGTTTTGCCAACCACAGTAGGAGATTTGAGGACTCGAATTAAAGGCTTGTGAGGCGCCCACCTGACCCATTCCATTAATAACCGTAATGGGCCGAGCGTCTGGGCTGCACCAGGCCGGCCGCAATGCTCTCAGGGAGTTGCTCACCCAAGTGAGGTAAATGCACTCTCGGGGCACTGGGGGCCACGCCAGCAAATTACCTGCTTCTGGGGCTCTGAATGGGCCCCCGGTGCCTGGGCAGAGCTGATGTGCCACATGGGAGGACAGCCTCTTCCCGGGCCGCCTCCTGCTCACCTTGGTTCCTCTGTGCTCAGGCCCAGCACACAGGCGCCCTCGTCACGATCCGTCCCGCAGATGCGGGGCAGAAGGCAGGGCACCTGCAGCACCGACTCTTCCGTGTTCCCCGGACAAAGAAGAGACGGCCACCCCGTCCTCCTCCCCATCTCCAAGTGCCAGCTGGGTATTAGAATTTGTTCCCTCCATGAAAGCACATGACATTGAGCAGGCGACCAACCGGCTGCGAGCAGCGTCAAACTTTCAGGAGACGTGCGAGTGACTGTCCTTTGGTGGCTTTTCTTCTGCTGACGCCCCACAATCCAGCCCTCGCCTCGAGCCCGGGTTCCAGCCAGCGCAGGTCAGCGGCCTGTGGCAGGCCGGCCGAGGGGATTAGCTCCAGAGGTTCCTTTCACTTAGTTGACAATTGCTTCTTTCTGCTCAACTGAGAATCAGAACTGCGCACAACTTCAAAACAGCTCACAGGCCGGTGGGTGGCGAGGGCTGCGGGAAGCTCCACCCGCCGCTCTTCCTCCCCGGCCTGGGAAGGGCTTGCCCGGGGATGCAGGCGGTGGCTGAAACACCTCTGCTCTCGTGGACCGTCAGCGGAGGTGGCCACAACATCCGGGGTCAAGGTCAAAATTAAGACTCCTGCAAACCTTGGGAAGCCGGTGGGTGCCGGTGCTGTATCGTGCGGTGTCATGAAAATGAGATGCTCACCAGCCCCCCAGAACCCCGAGGCCCAAGGACCCAGCAAGCATGCCCTGGCCTGACTGGGCAAAGCCAGAACTGAAGAGCGTGTGGCCCAAGTGACCATCCCGGTTGATAGCACAGCTCAAGTCTCGCCACACACACCTCTCTACCCAAATGTTGTCAATGGCGACGCAGACACGTTTCTCTCGAATTATCGGCCAATTCATGAAATAAGTTTAAAAATTTCCCAAAGCAGGAAGCCGACACAGTGTTTTGTCCATAAATCTCTACAAGTTCTCTGTGAGTCCCGTTAGCACTTAGATCTTTAAAAAACAAACTGCCGGGCACGGGACGCACTAGCCAGGCTGAGCTGGCCTGTGGGGGTTTTTGAGGGGGCTGCACTCGGGAGGGTCTTCACTGCAGCCCCCTTCCCAGGGCGGCCCCAGGCCCTTCCCATACCCCCGCTCCACACCCACCCCGGGCAGGAGCACCCCGCCTGGCTCAACTAGGAACGTGGCTTGTCTTAAGGAAGAACAGGCTCCCGAACAGAAACAAAGTAACAGACACACAACAAAGCAAAGAGCCTGGCCAGCGTGGCTCAGTGACTGAGCGTCCACCTATGAACCAAGGGGTCATGTTTGATTCCAGGTCAGGCACATGCCCGGGGTTGTGGGCACACAGGAGGGAGCTGAGCAGTGATTCCCTCTCATCACTGATATTTCTAAATCTCTCTCCCTCTCCTTCCTCTTTGAAATCAATAAAAATATGTTAAAAAAAATAAAGCAAAGAGCCTTTTTTTTAAAAAAAACTCATTTTCACTCAAATCGCACAAGACAATATCCTGCCTCAAGATCCTGTGGAGTTTGACTTGTCCCCAGCAAATCGGAACTGTATATTGTTTTCTCCGTGGTGTAAGCATGACCAGAAACACGGATCACGACCTTAGAAATGCAAATAGACTGGAGCGCCTGTCAGTAAGTGTGGGTGAGGAGTGTGGGGTCTCGGGGTCTGTTTTTTGGAGGGAGGGAGGGAGCGAGCGAGCTAGCGAGCGAGTGCCACGGGGCCTGGCTCTGCCCGGGAGCCGGCGGGGCAGGGGGTGAGGCCAGGGCCCAGGCTGCGGATCTGTCCTGTAATATAGAGATTAAAAAATGCGGAGGGGAAGGAAAGAAAGGAGAGCACACAGCTGCCGTCCCCCAAACAGACCTCCCATCTGCCACCCATGATTTGCATGTCACCTTCTCCGGGCTCATTTGTACTTCATTAACTGCCATTGACTTAACAAGATTTATGCAAATGACACCATAGGAGCTCCCCAACTCCCACTGCAATCAAGTGATTATGTATGTACAACTCTCCACAGCAATGAAAAATTCATACGTGACGGGCCACTCGCCGCCGCCGCCGCCGAGCCGGGCCTCTGGCTTTCTCTTCCTCTTGCTTTGCTGTTTAATTTTTATTCCGGGAGACTTATCTTATTAGGAAAGAAAGCAGACACCCCTCTGAACCGAATCTCCTCTAAGGCCTCAGGAAGGACAAAAAGAGGGGGAGGTGGGCCCAGGTCCTCAGGAAATGAAGTTATTTTGCAGAAAATAAGTCATATTCTTGATGAGCAGCCCTTCCCCGGAAGGAGGGAGGGAGGAGATCCCTGCCTGCCGCGACCCTGCTGGCTCCCACCTGGGGAAGAGCCTCCGTCCTCACAGAGAACGGGCTGTGAGTGATGTAATTCACCGGAGCACGGACCGGACCGTCTGTAGGATGAGTCAGGTGGGAGCGTGCTCAAGACGGCCTCGTCTGTGTCCCAACCAATAGGCACGAGGTCCCCAGGGGGAGGGGCACAGAGATGGCTGCGATCGATCGATCAGACACTGGCCTGCCCCAGCCGGTACCCTGACTGGCCCCAGGAAGGTCGTGGAGGTTCCCAAGGGTGTGAGCGGGGGAAGGGGGTGCCCAGCACGCAGGGCAGGGCTGGAGCGAGGGCTGAGTGTGGAGACAAAGCGCTGTGCTTCTGGTGAGAAGGACGGAGCATGCCTATGGCAGAAGCTTCACAGTGGGTGAATGAATGGCTACTCTCCCGCCGAGAGCCCTGAGCGCCCCTGTGCTGTCCCTGGAGAAACTCGGCCCTGCCGGCGCAGTCTGAGAAGTTTCTCCCCCGCAAACACAGGTACGTATTCTGTCCGAGGTCAGGGCCACACATGTTACACACGAGTTGCTTTCTGAAGGCTCCTTGTGAGGCAGTGGAGAGGGTGGAAGGGCCCGGCCCCATCCTGACCCCGTCTTACCCTACTTGGGCTTAATGTAAAGTAAGGAAAACAGCCACCCCAGCATGGCCATGATTGGAGCTCAATGGGATGCTGTATGCAAAGGGCTTCATCCTATACAGTAAAACCTTAATATGCAAATCGACCAACCAGTGGAAGGACCAGCAGAATGACTGGCTGCTATGACACACACTGACCACCAGGGGGCAGATGCTCAATGCGGGAGCTGCCCCCTGGTGGTCAGTGTGCTCCCACAGGGAGAGTGCTGCTCAGCCGGAAGCCAGGCTCAAGGCTGGTGAGCACAGACAGCAGCAGTGGCAGGAGCTTTTCCCACCTCTGCTGCAGGCAGGTGGTAAGGAGCGAGGGGTCCAGGACAGTGAGAGGGATGTCTGCCTGCCAGCTTAGGCCCGGTCCTTGGGGAGATCAGGCCTAAGCTGGCAGGCGGACATCCCTAAGGGGTCCCATCTTGAGAGCGCACAGGCTGGGCTGAAGAACCCCCCTGCCTTGCATGAATTTCGTGCACCAGGCCTCTAGTAGGATAATAGTAAACACTAACTTCACTGTCCTTTACTCCACAAACAGGTCTGTCAGGTGTCTGGAACAAGCTGGTATCGGCAATGCCCCTCAGGCTCCTTCCTCTCAACCCTGTCCCTTCCTCTCAGCCAGCTGAAGTCATCCCTCGAGGGAGGGGAGCGGGGAGAAAATCAGACTTTTGCTAATGATCTCAGCACCTTTATAAACACGGACCACACAAGCATGTGCGATAAATCTACCCAAACACCCACACACCCACACCACCTGGGGGCCCACGGAGAGAGGCTGGCAGGTGCCAAGCATGATGATCCGAAGGTCCAGACTTGCTGGAATGCAAAAATTCTCCCTGGAATTTCAGTGTTTCAAGGGCCTTGGATCTGGTCCAGAGCCCCTTATCACAGAGGCGGACCCTGAGGCCGGACATCCTATCAGCTGTGGGTTTCCAGGTCGAGCTCACCCGTGGACACAGCATGTGGGGGGAATGTGTGTGTGTGTGTGTGTGTGAGGGGGGGGGGTAGTGACTGCAAAGAACAAAGAATCCTGTGCACGACTCACCGGGAATGCAGACCTGACTTAGACGCCCACGAGGCTATTTGGAACATTCGCAATTAAAAGGCTTCCAAGGATTGGCTCGGTTTACACGCCAGGGTTGACGTCCTTCCTCACACAGACTGGACTCCGAGCCTCCGAGGAGGAGCAGGTCCCCACGGAGCGACTCTGGGACCCAGGACCTGCCTGGCCTGAGCAGCCGCCCTCGTCGGCAGCAGGCGTGAAGGAAGGGAACAGTCTAGTATTAAGCTCTAATGTTCCCAGAACCAATTACTGAATGTGAGTAAGAGAGCAAAAGGTTTTGATAATTCTAGCTAAAACAGTATCAACAGCATAAAAAAAAAAAATCACACATTACCGCTGCGTCACGCAGAGAGCTGGATTTATAAAGGAACACACGGAGAAAGCGTAAGTGTGCGTGGACCTCCCCAGGGAGGGAACCGCCAGAGGGAACACACCCACCAGAGCCAAGGGGACGGAAGCGGGTTTTTCTTAACGGGGCCCCATACCAGTGCACAGGGTTGTTGGCGGCTGTGAACGGGTCTCTCGTGAGGAACCCTGCGGTCTCCCTGCTCTGGTCCCCCGGTGACACGGTGCTAACCCCCCTGCCCACAACTAACCTGCTCCTCGTCCATAGCAGCCACGGCTACATTCACACCAAAGGCTGGGGCCCTGTCAGGTTGGCCAGTGCCAGCACAGGTTCCTATAGCTGCAGCGGAGAACCGCCGAGGTGCGGGCAGAAGGGGATGGCGGGGAACGGCCGCCCAGAGGGGTCACCACGGCAAAGTCCGTGAGAGGCAGAGCCGGCATCCTGCCCACGGGTTTTCCCTCGTTCGGGCGGAAAGCGCGAAAAACCAATTGGCCTTCTTTAACCAACGAAACGATGGCATTTCCAGAAGCCACCGTATCGAGTTCAACTCTTCATTTCCCTTGGAAACACAGCAGCAAGCGACGTCATGTGTGAAGGCCCGTTGTACCGGCGACATAAAGCAATTTGGTGTCTGGTTTCCGGGCTAATGAAAACCTATCCAGGCTAGCAACCTGGGCCAAAACAAATGCTCGGATTCAGTCCTCTGGTGTAATGAGGAAGTTTAATTAAGGCCCCCCATTACAGCTGTAAATGTTCCTTTATATAATAAGGTCTAAATGAAACCGAACCTAATCAAAGTTACAATTCCTTCATTAGCAAATTACAAACAAGAGCGCACAGCTGACACACCGGCTATGATTATCACAACTAATTGCCTCGTTGTTACAAACTAGCCTGAAACGGTGTTCAGATGTCCGTCTGCGAGAGCAAATTAGGGCCACGTCGGGCTATTCCCGGGCTCACAAGGGGCTCTTGTGCGGAGATCTGATTTACCCCCGCCGACCGGCGGCCGGCGGCCCAATCAAAGCCCCGCTACAAAGGCGGCCTTTGAAGCCAGCTCAGCCCGGGACGCGCTCCATATGCGGGCGGGCAGACCGCACTTCATTAGGTCTGTTGTCACATTTTTCCCTCTTCTTATTCTAATGATCCTATTTTAATACACACAGGAACCTCTTCTAATTGATGTCAAGTGAGTAACTTCCACATTCATCAACAGAGCACATCAAACAAACCTCGGCGCGCGAGCCAGCGTCACGGCCAGGAGAGACGGAGGTGTGTCTCCGCGGCGGGGAGGGAAGGGCGGGCAGCGGCGTACCTGTTTAATTGGGATGGCTCGGCCGCTCCCGATGCTGTCTGCGCGACTCTCCAGGCCTTTCTTCTCTTTGTCTGGGTCACTCCCTTTCCGTGACTGCAAAACGAAAATAAAGTTAGCGTTTGGCCGGGGACCGTGGCTCGCAGATGGCACCGGGTCTGCCCCGAATTGCGCACTTTCTTGCAAACACGTATTCGGAGGCCGGGGAGGGGGTTATGTACGCAGACGCCGGCACACGCACCGCGGAAGCAGGCTGTGGGTTCTTTCGTCTCCACGGATGCGTCATCTTAGGGAGAATTTTCTAAACTTTTCCCCTGCAAAATTGTCTTTTAATTCTTTTTTAAAGAGTTCAAAATTCAATTACTAGAAACCAATGGACCATATAGAAAAGTAACGCCCAACAGGAAAAACACATTCAGAAGCTGCCGCTAATCCAGCCGGGGAGACAAGGGCTCCTGGCTGCTTGTTGGGGAACCCTGCGACATAAATGCACACATTTAATTAACGTCGGGAGCATTAAAAAAAATTCTATTAACGGCTCAGCTGTGCGATGTGATGGTACACGCTCGATTCATATCGAGGTGTCGTTAATGCTTTTTATTGCCTCGGCATGGTTAGGAAACAGCAAATTCAAAGTCAAACTCCTGTATGGTCCCCTCTTCCCCTCCACACACAAAAAAAATAAATAAACACGTGGGAAGAAAAAGTTGAAAATATCTTTTGTGACGAGACGTCAGCACTTGGGGGGAAACAAGCAGCTTGGTTTGCCGAGCCCCTGGGACGGTTTCCCCGCCGTGGCGTAAACAGCCCGGGAGCTGGCGACTGGCGGGAGGAGGGGAGGGTGGTGGTGCCCAATCCGGGAGCCGCACCTGCAGTGGCCGGGACCCGGGGACGTGGGGCACCGCCTCGGCGACGCCTCCAGCTCTCGGCCACGCGGGGAAGTCGGCGCGCAGTGGTTCCCTGACAGATTTATTTCATTATGAGAGAAAGATCTGAGACTCGTCCTCCTTAATAACTGTGCTGACAAGTGACAACTTCACTCCATTACTTTTCAATGGGAACATTACTCACGCAATATTGAAAATGGAGAAACATTTTCGTGTGCTTTTCAAATCTGAGATGATGTATGAAATGAGCAGGCACGGTGGTGACCGGTGCTGCCGTGACGAGGGAATGACACACGCTTTCGGAGGGCTGTGCGTGGGGGCTGCGGGTTCTGCGTCAGGGGCGCTGCCGTGGACGCGGGAGAAGGTTCCCCTGATGCGAGCCCAGAGGTGGGGCTCCCCCGGGCGCAGGTGCTCGTCAGAAAGCGTGCTTCCCGGCGACCGCTCAGGGAGCACCCACGTGCCCGGCACGGCGCCCTGCTTTTCCCGGGACGGTCGAAGCCCGGGATGACAGGACAGGAAATGAAACAAGCAGCACACAGAAAGTGGCAGGAGAACCGAAAACGGAAGGCTTAGTTAGCCCTGTGGGCAAGCAGGCAAACGGAGCTATTGACCAATCCCTTGCCTCACTTTTCTCTAATTGATGACGTGCAGTGCGAGCCATGCAATAATCCCGGATTCTCTTTTTCCCAAACCTCAAATCACGGGAAAGCTGGAACTCGAGGTTTCTTGTTATAAATGCTCCCAGGGAATAATTTTAAAAAATCTAAACCCCCAGAGATCATTAAAGGTACTTTGGGAAGTTTATAAATTTGGAAATCCATCTTCATTACTCACTATTAACCAGAATGATTAACAGAACAAACACGAAAACATTCACGTCTCCCCTGAGGCAGCACATCTGCCCCAGTCGCTGGGAGCAGGCCGCTCCGGTTCCGGGCGAGGCTGGACTGAGGAGATAAACCCGGTCCGTGTTTGATCACACTCCCCGGGATGTGGGAGAGCGAGGCACAGCGGATGTTAAATCCCCCAACAGCTAACAACCAACTTCCAGGTGAGAGTGGTGGCCAGCGGTCAGGCAGAGGGTCTGCCGAGTCTCAGCCCACGACTGCATTAGCTACAGCACGCTGAGCACAAGCCTGGCCGCTAAACTAACACAGACCCGCTGGGCAGAAACACCGCCACACACGCACGCAAATCCCCACGACGGTCCCTGGGTTTGCCGCCAAGTCGGGGACGACAGCCCCAGGAGCACAGCCTGCATTCCCGCTGAACGGCTCCGTGAAATCGTCAGCTACGCGGCAGCGCTGGTCCCGCCGCCTATACTGGGAGTGACTGTGGTGCTTGACACACACAACTAGAATCCTAACCCGAGTGTATGCACCCACCGGCAACGCGCCCAGAGTGACCGCGTAGCCTGGGCAGACACTGAACACAGAGGGAAGGAGGAGGTGGCGATGAGCTCATTATCACCTCCCTCTCTGCAGAAATGTTCCGCTCTCTCCCAGGGGAGGGAGGAAGCCGGGACGCGGAAACCCCATCAACCGCCTGCCACAGGGACAGGAGCTTCGAGGCAGAAGCCTCACACCCCACAGAAACCTCCTCCCGCTCGAGCCGCAGGAGTGAGCCAGAGGCTCGGGGACTCCGCGGGGGCCATCCACACCATCCTTCCTACGTGGTCAGTTCTGCTGCCTTATCTTTATGGTGAGTCTCTATGAGGCGGGCAGTGTGTACTCACCATCTCTGGTCACAGAGCATGCGAGGCTGCATGTAACGGTGTTGGCATGATACAGGCAGCTTTTAAAAATACCATGTAAGTCAACACCGTTGTTACAACGCTCGGAGAGAGGCAAAGCAATGCCATGTACAATGACAGACACAATAAAGTGAGATGAAAGCGTGCAGACAGACAGTAAACACCAAGTTCAAGTTGGGCTGCTCCCTGGACAGCAAGGCAGGGACACGAGTGGGGGCTGTGACTGTCACGACTTGTTTACTTCTCGGAGCAGCAGTTTGCCGTGGAAGAGCACACAGCCCGGTGAGTGTGTGTGTGTGTGCTTTCCATTCCTACATGCCTGAACATACTTGCTAATAAAACATCTTACCCACATATACGTCAGGGCTCCTACGTTACCCTAATTGTACTAAGAACCCCTAATACAGAACCAGGAATTAAATGGCTATCGCCTTTTTAACCTTCTTTTTCTCAAAACAATATTTAAAAAAAATATTTTTAGCAAAATAATATATAATTTAGTTTTTGATTAGTAAAGTACAATTCTGACCACAAATAAAACACATCATCTCCTACCCCAGCAGAGGTTTTTAGTTTCTGCTATTTTGTAAAAAGGGGAACTAGGAACCTCCTCTTCCAATTTATTTTCATTTAAAATTGTGTATCTATGCAGACAGAAACATGGAGCTCAGTGTGATGCCTGACAGGTCCGCGCTGTCAAATTTATCAGCACGGTGTCTGTGGAATGCTGTCTGCACCCCTGATTCCCTCGGCCTCTCCCCAATGCCCTAATAAAGGCGGGCAGCGTCCCCTCGCCTGGGAACTGCCATGCCGGCCAGCACGGCTTTTTGCTAAGAGCCTTCAGCATATGGCACATCCGTTCTACTACACACGGTCATGTGAACACTTTTTTTTGCCAATTTAGGCCAATAATTACCAACAATTACCAGGGAAGAAGTGTCTCTGAGATTTCACGTTTATGAACAGGTGTAAACTGGTAACAATGAGTTTAGTTGCTTAACTGCTGCAATTTCAAAATAATTTTCCTCCTTTTCATTCCCTGGATGACACTGACATCTAGTGGAGTTAGTATTTCTAAGCTCTTCAACTTAAAAATACAGACACATCACTGTCACCATCACCCTCATCGCCATCGCTCTGTCCAACGTCAAACCCGAGGTTCCGGCTGCTTAAGAGCCGCGAGGCAAAGCCACCTCGGCTCCTTCCTGGCCTCCGCACCACCCTGTGCGGCTGGGTTCTGTGTCTGACGGCTACAAGCAAACGGCTTTCCGGCACTTAGCGAGGAAGGGGACGGCGATGACAAAGCGCAGCTTCAGGGCCCGACCTCGGCAGTATCAGGCTTCCCCTGGGACCTCATGAAGGGAGACTTCCAGGCAAGGTGAGCAGGAGCTTTCATGGGCTCTGGCACCTGGGGCACCTGGCCCGTCCAGGGTGCCTGTGTGCAGGGCCCACACGTGTGTAGCGTGTCCATGGTCTCTCCCCGAGCTCCCCCTTCTCTCTAAACCACTTTCTCTCGAATGTGGGCAGACTCTGCAGACCCCTGACACCGGTGGGCTCTGGCGAAAGCACAGGGTAAGGAAATCATCATTTATTGAGACACTGTTATTAGCTTTTCATTCACAGAGTCGCTCTGATCTTCCTGCCTCCAGCTTTCCTCTCTGGTCAGTCCCGTGGGCAGGGTCCGGGATGCTCTGTTTGGGCACATTCCAGGGCCACCCTTCTTCACCTGTGGGGACGGGGCTGCTGGAGCTCTCCTTACACAGCCCGGTTTCCAAAGGTACCGCCCGGCTCCTCGTCTTTCTTAGAACAGACACTCAGGCCAGCGGCCGGTAAACACAGCCCCTGGACATTCTCCCGAGCTGGGGGGAGGGTCTCTCCTCCAGCCCTGCCCTCACGGGAGGGCAGAAGTGCAGCAGACGCTCTGGCCCGTGCCCAAAGCCCACCCTCTGGGCATCTGCAGCAAGTGAGGTTCCTCAAGTCCACGGAGCCGAGAGCGCGGCACAGCCTGTTCTGTAGGGTGGCGCCTCCTCAGCCCCAAGTCCCGACCGGGCGTCCGCAGCGCTGCGGGTGCAGGACGGAGCGGGGAGGGCAGTCCGGCCGTCACCGCCACCCTCGCTGAGCCTGAAGTTCACAGTGAAACCGCTTCCTCTGCACTTACAGTGACACGAGTCAGTCACCTGTTTTCCGCCGACACCTAGCCACCCCCCGCTCCTCACCTGCCCCACAACCACCTCTGCTTTCCACTCTCAGAAGTCACTTCATGACGTCAGTGGCGTGAGAAAAAAGTGAAAGCAGTGCCCAAGTCTGCATCTTCCCGGCAGACCACCACACACAACTGCTGCTTCCCGCTCAGAGAGGGTAAGTCACCTGCCCAAGGTCACACAGCTGCTGGCAGTGGAGGCTGGTACCCGAGCCCACTCTGTCTGGTCCTCCCTGTCCCGCCTGCAGCAACATCTGTCAGAACTCATGTGGCACAAGGCACAGCAAAGCAAAGGTGTGTGCTGCCAGCAACCGACCGTGGCGATAACCACTGTCCAGTGGGAAAAGCACTGCCCCCATGGGGCGGGGTGGGGAGGAATGAGTCACACATCAACACCCCCTCCACACAGGCCCGCAGGTCGGACGACAGGCCCCTGGCCACTCCAGCAGAGTCCTCCTTTAGTTCAAGACCGGGAACACTGAACCTTGAACTTCTCTGCACCCAAGTCACCAGTGACCAATCAAAGGAGGTCAGACTGTTCAACAGGGCGCTGTGGACACCTGAGCCGGCCGGCCCCTTGGCTGTGGGTCGGCCTGTGCAGTGGAGGCCGTTTGGCTGCATCCTGGTTGCCACCACACTCGTGAGCAGCTGCCTGCAGCGTGGAACCCTGTCCCAGCCCCATGTGGTGACAACTCAAAACTTCCTCAGGAATTCCCCACATCCCTGGGAGCAACGCCGCCGCCTGGGAGGCACGGTGGATAAGCACAGGTAACCAGACACAGGCCATTCTCGAAGGACAAGGTCCTCCTCCGGCCCAGGGACCGTCCCACAGAGCCTGAGGGATGGGTGCTGTCACTGGGTGTGTGGAGGGACAGGGAGGAGTGCTTCTGCAGTTAGGGGTCCTCTGCACCCCAACCACTCCGGGAACTTCAGAAAGCTACACAAGCACCGAGTCCGCCTTCCGAAGCCTCGACGCCAGAGCTGAGCTACAGTTTTTAGAGGCTCACAAGGACCTGAAGAAAGGCCCCGGGGGACAGCCTCGATGGCCGCCAGCCTCCAACCCAGAAGCGGTGAGTCCTCGGGCACTGCAGGCCGAGGAGGGCTCTGTGGGCTGGGGTGGCTTTTCCATCTCACCGGAAAGGCCACGCACACACGTCTGGGATTGGGGCAGTTCTGTCCTCTCTCTTATCCCAATGTGACCAGTCTCTAGCTAGGGACCGAGAGAGTCACAGTATCATAGATAACTTTACACAAACCCCTTTTATTTTTAAAAATATTCTTATTGAGTTTAGAGAAACAAAAAAGGAGGGAGGGAGGAAGAATGGGAGGGGAGGGATTGGGAGGGAGGGAGGGAGGGAAGGAGAGAGAGAGAAAGGCGCGCAGATCTCAATGTGAGAGAGCACACTACCTTCTGTTCACGCCCTGACCTGACTGGGGCCTGAGCCTGTAACCCTGCAGTGTCCGGACAATGCTCCAACCACTGAGCATACCAGCCAGGGCCCGCACCCTTCATTTTTGATACATGGATCAGAACTACCTGCACATCAAGAAATTCCCATTTTGTTCAATATCTAAATCTTTGCATCCCATCATTTTCTCAGACTTCCATCTCATTAGTTTGGATCCCACAGCTATCACTGAACCATCTGGTGGGCAGATGACTACCAAGCGGAAGCCCTGAAATCACACTCACGGTGAAAAGGTTGGACCGGCGCTTGGACTGCTTCCGGACGGGCGTCGGGGTGTTGGCAGTGGGAGGGACGTCGATCCGCAGCTCCTTCTGGCTGGTGCTGGGCGTCGATGGGACGGAGGAGGAATAGTCGCTCAAACTCCCGCCTCCGTTACTTGTCTGCAATGATTCAAAACCCAGGTCTGGTTAAGGACACACCCCAGAAACGGAGCGCCACCTCCGAGGCAGGCCCTAACGCCCGCGCCAGGCTGGGGGCTCCTCTCTGAGCAGCCTGGGTCGGCCTCAGGCACAGGTGGTTTCCTCCGGGAAGACACCCACCCTTTCATGGAGTCCTCTAAGAAGTGACTTTAAGAAATCAGGCCTTGCCGAGACCGGTTTGGCTCAGTGGATAGAGCGTTGGCTTGCGGATTGAAAGGTCCCAGGTTCGATTCCGGTCAGGGGCATGTACCTTGCTTGCGGACACATCTCCACTGTGGGGTGTGCAGGAGGCGGCTGATCGATGTCTCTCTCTCATCGATGTTTCTGACTTTCTATCTCTCTCCCTTCCTCTCTGTAAAAAATCAATAAAATATATTCTAAAAAAAAAAAAAAAAAAAAAAAAAAGAAATCAGGCCTCTATCACTTAGTTTTTAAACATGTGACAGGGACATGTCATCGCTTTCTCTTCCTGCTGAAGAGGAAGGTGCTGGTTGAACTCCGTGGGGTCTGTGGTCACTTCACGCAGGAAGCACCGCCTTGCCCACCACTTCCAGTCTGAAGATGGCATCACGAAAATGTGACCTCTTTTGGGAGATACTTCAAGCTTCATAGAAAACTAAAACTGCCTACAGCGGAGGAGTGAACATTCCAGACAGAACCTCTACAGCCTCGACTGAGGGAGCGGTCACTTCCCGACTCTCCCTGAAACTGGAAGCCTCCTCCCTGCGTCCTTTAACAGGCGCCCATGACTCACACCTGTCCAGGAAATGTCCACCGAAACCGTGAGTGCAGGAAAAACAAGCCACGTGATCTTACGGGCTTTTGGTTAGGTTCTTCCTAGAGACAGTTGTTTCATTTACTTCTGAGTAAATAACTGAGTAATGCCGCTCGGGAAAGGTGGTTTCCACAGGGCTCAGGGCCGTGGTCACTGTAATGGCGGGCTGCTACCCAACCTAGGCACCCAGGGAGACGCACTGCCGACATCCGTCCACAACAATCTCATGGGCAGGCAGGCGGAAGGAGGGCCAACACAGGGCCATTAAGAAAATGTTTTAATGGAGTGATTTGAGAGAGAGAAGGGGGGGAAGGAAGAGAGAGAGAGAGAGAGAGAGAGAGAGAGAGAGAGAGAGGGGTAGGGGGAAGGAGAGAAACATTAATTGGATGTTCCACTTATTTATTCCTTGGTTAATTCTCGTATGTGTCCTGACCAGGGATTGAACCTGCAACCTTGGCGTACTGGGACAATGCTCTAACCAACTGACCTACCCGACCAGGGCCAACACAGGGCAATTTAAATCAACAGCAGAGACAGCGAGCACAGCTCCCCCTCTCTCTGGGCCAGCGGGCCTCCGCACCCTGGCCGTGGCGGGAAATGAAGTTCAAGAACACTTCCCGTAAAAACCACTTGGCCACAGCCGTTTGCCCAGGGAAACGTTAAGCCAATTGCCACCTTGCTGTTATTCGGAAAGTTGAAAAGAAAAAGGAGATCCACCTGGCGGCTGGCGGACGACCCTCTGGATAGGCCTGGTCTCCGCGGCTCGGGCAAGCCTTCTGGCCCCACCTCCCGTGCGCCCCACGTACCTGGCTGATGTGCACGGCGGACACCTGCGCGGAGCAGACGGAGGAGTGGCTCGGGGAGTTGGGGAGCGACTTGCAGGGCCCTATGGACAGTTGCTGCTTCTTCCTCGTGGCAACAATCTTCTGGGCAACTAGTGGGCAGGGAGACGAAAGAAGTCCACGTGAGGAGGCGGGTTTCCAAAGGCAGAGAACGAGGTGGGGACCGGAGCGGTTCCTGACTGTCAGGTGGGTGTGTGACATGGATGGGACATTCCCCGGAGCCGCCTCCTTCCCCTGCACCCCAGCTGAGCGTGGTCCTGAGCACAAGTTCCGACAACAGGAGGGGCATGTGGCCGTGCCCGGGAATCTTTCTTGGGAGAGCTTCCCTGGACCATGCCTTCCCTGTGTCTTTCCTTCCTGCTGCTTAAAAAGCGCATGTTAGCTGTGGTCCTGGGGGGCCCTTGGGGGCGAAAGCCACACGTGTGGCGTGTGAGACAGGAGGAGCCCCACACAGACCACCTCAGAAACCTTGAGTGTAAAACAGGAAAGTACACTCCCATCTTGTTTAAGTTATTCTAATAATTGGGTTCCGCCCCCACCACCCTCAGTTACTGGCGGCAAAAATAATCCTAAATAAGACAGGACAATGTAACCAAATCTTGGAAAATCAAAAATCTGCGTGTGTTTTTTTTTTTTTTTCTTGCATAGCCCAAAGAATCACTCAACTTTGCAAACTGCCTCACAGAATTATATTCAAGGACATGTAATTATATCAAAGACTTCTTTTTATTTAAATATATTGCTACACACATCAGAAGTTTATCTTAATCAATACGAATCTAAATTCAACCAGCCATAACTTGTCCCGGCAAATAGGCTCGCTGATAAAGCATATTGGATTTAATTGGAAAGGAAGTCAACGATTAGGAAGCTCTTCCTACACCCATAGGTGTCACTGCAGGAGAATAACTACAGCTTTTATCTGAATGGATGTGTGTCTTTGGGGACGCGCTGTAATTAAGCTCAATGATATTCAATCCTTGTGTTTGCCCAGAGAGCTGCTCTTTCTCTGCGGACACCCGCGCAAAGGAACTCATCGCTGCCCCCGGCAAGAGGTTACAACACAGAAGGGAGCACCCGGCATCCGCAGGCCATTTCTTCTCCAAATGAACACAATCGCAATAAGGAACCGGGTTGTCCGGAGCTTATGGCCTCCATGTAAATGAATGATAGCATAAATATGATTAAGTGGAAACGCAATATGTAAAAAATGGCTCCCAGAGATGAGAGCCGGCCTCATTAGGTACAGCCCACCTCCAATAGGCCTCTTATCATCCTGAAAGGATGATATCAATTAATTTATCTTCCCGTAGTGTATTGATCATAACCTTCATCAGCTAATCATGTTTAAATTACAGAGGAACAGTGCGGCACTCTGTCATTTCAAAACCATCGGCGTATTGATCTGGGGTCTTTGAAGACGTATATTAGAGGATTTTATAAATCATTATGTGAACTCAAAAATAAAATTTAAGATCAGATTCCAACAGCTGCAAAACATGTGTCGTGCCAGTGAACTGAAATCCCAGAGACCAGGAGTGAATGAAGTTAAAACCATGACCGTTTGGGGGATTGCCCATGCACTTCTTTTTGGAGGAGGGAGGAGAGCAAAAGGGGGTTTCTGATGATCAACTCGAATGCAATTTATTTTACGGCAGCCTCAGAGCCATTCTGCAGTTGGAAGGCCAGAATGACTTTGATCTGAAAGCTCATTAAAGAGCATACAGGTCCGAATTAACAGGGCTGGGCGTCTGGAGAGCTCTACAGACATTTCCTGTAAATATTCTCCTCACAGAGAGATCTGAGAAGCTTTCTGAGGTAAGTCAAATGAATGCCCCATCTTTCCTCCGTGGAGGCCAGCAAAGGCCAGTTCACCAGCCAGGAGAACATTTTTACCTGCGAGCCCCCCTTTGAACCCGGACAGGGTGGTACAGAGCACGAACCGGAGGGTAAGTGTTAAAATCCTGTTCATTTGATTATTTTTCTACCACATTGATTACAAAACACTAGTAGCATATTTGGTAATACTTTTGGTAAATTCAAGCTCATAACTTGTAGCGTTTTTTAGCTTTACTCACATTTGTTCTATTTTCCCATATTGTTATGTCCACACCCAAGTGGAAGAAATGAAATTATTTACAAGTATGTTGTTCTAAAATAGAATGTTTCTTTTTAAAAATATATATATATTTTATTGATTTTTTTACAGAGAGGAAGGGAGTGGGATAGAGTTAGAAACATTGATGAGAGAGAAACATCGATCAGCTGCCTCTTACATGCCCCCACTGGGGATGTGCCCGCAACCAAGGCACATGCCCTTGACTGGAATCGAACCTGGGACCCTTCAGTCCGCAGACCGACGCTCTATCCACTGAGCCAAAATAGACTGTTTCAAAACTACAAGTGAGCCCACAAAAGTAGGGAAAACTCAACGGAGGGCAATGCAAGTATCTGACTTAAGAAGGAAGACGACAGGTAAAAGGCCCTGTCCAATGTGGCTGGTTGTTGGGGCATGGTCCTGGGCACCAGAAGGTTGCCCATTCAATTCCCTGCCAGGGCACATGCCTGGGCTGTGGGCTTGATGCCGAGAGAGGGCATGCAGGAGGCAGCAGATAAATGTGTCTCTCACATGTCAATGTTTCTCTCTCTCCCCCTTCCTCTTTCTCTAAAAATCAATAAAAAAAAATTTAAAAAAGAGGACTAGTAAGAGGAAAAGGAGAGGATGAAAATCTATGGGATCCCTAGGAGTTGCCTGCCGCTCTAAAACCTGAAGAGACCACAGCCCATCCCTCAAGTGAGCTTGCTAAAGTTGGGGTGAATCATGATACATGAGAGATGAGATGGTCTGTGTGAGTCAGTGAGCCCCTCCCCCACAGCCAAAGCCAAGGAAAGGGAACTCCTGTCACCTGGGGTCGGGGTGGGGGCAATTGTTCTACTGTAACTAGAAACATTAACTATTCATATTCAGAACATTTAAACGTTAATAGACTTAAAACATAATATTACCCCAGATTATACTGACTGGGCCATTTTTATAACCTCCGAGTTTTGTCTACATTGGATCATTCAACAAATGAGGATGTTACATATTTTATAGAAACACTAGAGACCTGGCGCATGAATTCATGCACGGGTGGGGTCGGGCTGGCTCACCCCACTCCGATGGGGGCTGATCGGGCAGGGCCAGCCAGGGGAAGGGGCTTCGGGAGGTTGGCCACAGGCCCCACCCCCTGTTTGGGCCTATGAGGGCTAGGCTGGCTGGGGTGGGGAGGGTGGTGCCATGAGAGGTCGGCCAGCCCCACCCCTGATGGAGGGGGTGGCTATTAGGAGCAGGGCTGGCCGGCCCTGCCCCCAATCAGGGGCAGAGCTGGCCAGGGAGAAGGGCTGTAGGAGGCTGGGGGTGCAATTCGGGCCCTGAATGGGCTGGTTGGCTGAGGCAGTGCGCACCATCGCTCCAGTGGCTTGGCTTTTATCTACATAGAAGTGCAGATGAGTGAATCAATCAGAACAATGCACGAAGGTTTCTGAGAAGAAGAGGAAACCCTTACCACTGAGAAGTGATGTATCCTTGATTCTGGTGACCCACGTCCCTACACAGTCGCCGGGGGAGCGAAGTGGCCTCGATGTCAGCAGCATCCACTGCAAACGTTCTCGGTTTTGCTGATACCAGCCAACTTCTCGAACTCCCTGGCATTTCCACACGAATGCTCACTACCGTTTCAGGTCACCTCCTCCCACCATTTTGAATTTGATTTAGGTAATCCATAACAGATACCTTAATTAACCCCTCCAATTGTATCTACATACACTGTTTAAGCTTCAAAACCAAGCAAGGAGATTGCCAGTGCCCGTGGGGAGAGTGTGGGGGCCGCTGGGGGCTGGCAAGGGCCCCTGCTTGACGTGGGTCATGAATGTGAAATCATTTTTAAAGCCAATCCCTTAAGTATACGTTCATGTATGTATTTCCATCCTTCAATTTAAATGTAAGCAACAAGAAAAGTGAGTTAGACATTTACTATCTCCACACATTTTAAATTTTCCATCAGATAGATGACAAATGGCACCCTTTAATTAGTGGTAAAACTGAGACTCAGCTCCCAAATCAGACCTCATTAAACCCTGGCGTGGTGCCCAGCGCCTGCTTCCGCTTTGCGTTTCCCATCATCCCCACTAAGAGGGAAAGAAGAGGCCTGGCTACACCAGGAAACAGGCCCGCTGCTCACGATCACCCGCGCACAGTGCCCTGGCCTCTTCCCCCTTTACATCTGACGCTGAGCCAGCCTACAGATGCAAACAACAAGGCAGAGGGGACCACAGCAGGGCAGGGGCTGTCAGGTGACCTGTATCCTCCACTGATGGACGCTGCCTTGGAGCCAGGAGACACCCTATTTCCCCGCCAGCATCCCCACGAGATCCTAGCACATCAAGGACAGGGACCATGTGTCCCTTTGCTCTGACCTTTGCTCCGACCTCTCACTCTCTCCATGATCCTTCTATTTTATTTGGGGAACAGATATAAGAGGCCCGGGAGGGGCTCAGCCAATGCCAGTCCAACTCCATTTTCACCATCTGTCTTCTTAAAAGCAGCTGGACTGTCCCCGACGTCCCTCCCACTCTCCTGACCTCCTCACCAGCCTGGTCACTGGTGATGGTTGGGAGGGGGCATCTTACTTGAGCTCTGGGCAGCAGTGGTGTCGCTGCAGGTACCCTCCTGTCCTGCCTCCTTCCTTCTGTGACCCCGACATTCCTGTTTCCTCCCCCAACCTGCAGCTCCTCCTCCTTCGCTGGCTCTCCACATGGGGGACTCCGGGTTTCCCCCTCTCACCCTGTTCGGTCTCCATGCCCTCCCCCGCAGCCTCTCCACCTCAAGACCCACGGCTGCAAGTCCACATAACAGCCTGGGCTTCCTGCATTCTAGAACCGTGTCTCCGAGCACCACTTGCAGCTGCTAGGTAGAAGGGAGGGACACGAGATGTCTCGACAACCACAGGGCCCTGCCTGTCCCCTTGGCCAACAGATCTGCTTCTCCAGACTCCCCGGCCACTGACCAGCCTTGCCCCTCACACACTCAGTAGGAGACATGCCGGACGGTAGATTCTACCACCAGAACCTCAAGTCATCGCCACCGCCACGGCCTCTACCTAAGACCTCATCTTTCCATGCTGGTTACCAAAAGCAGTGCCCTCCACAGCCGCCCAAAGGAACACGCTGCAGGTGGCCTCTTATAAGGCCCATCATCCTGCTTATAGTCTAACAGCTCCCCATCCCGCAGACACCCTGATCCTCCTCACACAAGGGGCCCCAGAGTGCTCTGCTTTTCACGCAGTGGGATGCCCATGACCCTGACACTCCTGCCCATCACAGGTCCTCCTGCAAATGGGAGGGGTGACACGCCCAGCAGACGTGGAGGATCAGCCTATCCCTTCCCAGTGCCAGTGAGTGTGGGACAGTGAGTGTGGGCTCCTCGGGGCCTGCGACCTGACAGACCCCGAGGGTCAGTGGGACCCTGGTTTCTGGTACAGGAAGCCCAGGCAAGCTTCATCTTCCAGGGCCATTTACCAATTCATTAGTAACAATGGGACCGTCCTGGGGCCCAAGTCTCCTGTCTCATTTCTTAACGGGTTCAGAACCCCATGGTGGCCCAGGAGGCCTTAAAAACTCCACGTCCCCCACATTCCCAGCCCACAGCCTACATGCAACTGAAGGAAGTCCCACAGCTGCCACAGCCACTGGCCTCTAACGCCTGTACCTCGAGCTGCCACCCCCGCCCAGGACACACCTTCCATCTCCCTGTTGCCGAGTCCTTGCCGAGCCCCCACCTCAGCACCCGCAGCCTGGGAGCCTTCCTCTCCCACCCATCCAGACTGCTCCGAGGATCCCCCAAACCCCAAGTCCCCACAGGTGCGAATGTGGCCTGCTCTGCATCTCACCTGTAGCTGGATTAGGTACAGCTGTGTGTGCATGGACATGTATATAGGCACACGTGTATGTACACAGTGTGTATACATGTGTGCACACATGTCACACATGCACGGAGAGGGGTATGTTGGTGAAGGGACGCAGCTCTAGTGCTCGCCCCGAGTCCTCAGATTCTGTACAGAAAAAACTGCTCAGCCAACGACTCGCCTGTGGCCGCGCACCCGAGGTGCTGCCTCCTGCTCTGGGCCAGGGAGGGTCGCCTCTGAGACTCCTTGTGCATGGCACCAGCTGGCACCCACACCACCCGAAATTAAGCACAAATCAAGCTTTTTAATTTCATTAATGATTATGACATTTTTGGCATAGTCCAATAAATGTTAGTGAATTTAATCAGCAAAACATCCTCTGTGGATTAAATGATTGACTCCAATTAATCAATTCACAAGGACTTCTGCAGGGCCACCTGTGAGCTGGGAAAGGTAGGGGAGGAGGCAGGAAAAGAGGGGCACCACCTGGTCTCTGATCTCAGCAGCTTCTACTCCAGGAGCAACATCCTCCCCCCTCCATCAGGAGCTCCACTTCTCCAGAGATGGGCCGAGGCGGGGTCCCGCATCCCCCTTTCTTCACTCATCATTTACTCAGCTCCTCCACCCAACTTCTCCCGGTGCAGGCCCCAAACAGGCCGGTCCTCCCTCCCCCTCCCCGCCAGTCCACTGGGGCCTGGAGATTTAAGTGATCAAGTAGCTTTGTGATTATCTCCTTCTAAACGTTCTACAGGAATCTGTCCTTTCCAACATCAACTTCTGCTCATGAGCTTTGCAGCGTCTTGGGGACTCTGCAGAGCTCTCCAAGCAGGGCTCTCCGTGAGTCCCAAGGACCCCTCGGGCTGTGCTGAAGGCAGGTGCCTTGTGGGAGCGGGGTGGGGAGCGGGGGGTCTATCTGAGGGTGGCCCTGGGGAGAAGCACGCAGACTTGAAGAGCCACAGTTAGATGCCAAGTGGACACGGTGTAAATGAAGCCAATGTGAGGGAAAGGATGGTTCTTCAGCTTCTGAGAACAGCTGTAGGCAGCACCGGAGGCCAGTCCAGGAGGGGGTGGGGAGACCCATGGTTTTGAGTAAGCAATGTTGGACAGGAACTTAAGTATGAAGGATAAATCTAATAAAAATATTCTTAATGTTTATAACAGACACACTAGTGAAAACCAACTGGCTTGAGACTCCAACTTTACTCCACAGAAACTTTACTCCATCTTAGGCCACCAGGTGCTCCCGGTCCACCTCCACTAGTGCCAGCACCCAAAGGCAGTGTGTCCCGCACCATCCGCCCTCCTCAATACCAGGGCGGGGGCAGGGCTGAGAGAACACCCATAAATAATGAAACCGGCAGAGACTGTAAATCTTCCAGCAACAAATAAAAGATCCCCTAACGTCTCAACTCAGTTTTAAATTACAGTTGAGTGATCATTAAACTATCTTATTAATTAAGAAGAAATTAATTACCAAATTATCTATGTAGTTCTGAATTTGTGACTTAGGAGTGAAAAGAAATGTGAAGTGGATTTTTTCTCTAAGTTAATGAATGTTAAAGGGTGTGTTCTGTATGGTGGTAACCCATCTCCTAGGTTTATTTCCATACTGTCTATGTTTCAAGTACAGAGGCTGTGCCCAAACACTAACAAAATGAAAACTGTGTGTGTGTGTGTGTGTGTGTGTGTGTGTGTGTGTGTGTGTATGCTTGGAGGTCTCTTGGGTTGTTTGATGCCTTATGATAGTTAGTGAACCACTGGGAGCCACACTCGGGGACCCCTGGCACCAACACACCTGTATATCCTGCCAGACGGTGCTGCCCGTCAGAGAATAGTCAGTTCACATGCCAAGGCAATGGCCAATGTGACTGGCCACTGACTCTTCTGCAAATTCCAGGCTCCATGACGCTTTACCTGCACTCCTGGGGCCAACATGCACCTGGCCCTCATCAAGCCCTGGCCACCTGGATAAGGGAAGGAATTCCGAATCCCCACAGGGATGGGCGAGAGCGTTTGAAAGGTGAGGAAGAAGATTCACAGGGGAACTGGAAATACATTTTTAGAATCTCATGTACCAAGGAGAGTGACAAGTGTGGGCTCAATCCTTAAGGCACCAGGAGGCCATTGAAACTACTCCAAGACAAGTGACAAGATGCTTTGGAAGGTCACATGGTTGGTTTGGAAGATGCAGGCCATCCCTATCTGGACTCTGGAGAAAAGAGTGGGGCTGAGGGTGCGCTCTGCGACAGAGGTCCCAGGGTCTGGACTCAGGAGCCTGGCCCCCAGGGCTTAGAGGCACAGGGATATTTTGTTTTGAGAATCTCATACCTGATACTGCTTTTTTTACCCTGACACCTCTTTTTTCGATGATGCCAAACAACCAGAAGAAGTTCTAAGGTGAGAGAAGTCGTGTGGCTGAACCCCAGCTTACAACCCATCAATGCCGATTTAGACATGTAACCTACACCGAGTTATGGTTCCTGAAACCTGAGAAAGTGCCCGGACCCTGTCCTTCAACAAAAGTGAGACCTTCACTTCGGCACAGTGACCGCAGGAGAAACTCAGACCTCCTCCAGCAAGGCGGCCAGTGTTCCTGCCACACCCTTCAAAATCGCCCAGCCATCCTCTCGAGGTGCACTTGTCCCATGGGAAGCCCTGCTTTGCACGGACACCACGTCCATGGTTCTCAGAACGGGTCTGACCTGAGCATGTGCACATTTCCACAGAACCAACCATCAGCCACCAGAACGGTTCCTACTTACAGCTGCTACTAACCGGGAAGGACAGGTGTCCTACACCCGGACAGGTCATGAAGGTCACTGGAAAGGCTCCTGTGACATCTCTGGGTTCTTGTCAGTGGGAAGCTGAGAGGCTCCGGCCAAGGATCAGCGGCCTAATGGCCCCCAGGCCGGGCAAGTCTTTAGGAGAAAGGTTTGGTGGGGAAATTCTGGGGGAGTCACTTTCTAAGCACCTGCACACACACTCTGACAGCGCTGCTATGGCATTAAAAGGAAAAACCCCTGTGACCCCAGACGGGACGTGGCAAAAATCCCAGATCCCTTTAATTTCTTCCAGCGAAGCGTTCAACTTCCACAAAGCAATGAAGTCTGAATTCTTAATCTGAGATTCAGTTCTTGTCTGTATTCTTTTTATCTCTTGTATTAAAACAAATTTATCTTCATTTATGTCACAATTACCTATTACGGTTGTTAATTTGCTGGAAATGAAGCTATTGTTTAATTGCTCCTATTAACCAGGATTGAAATGCTGGCTGTAATAAACAGTTACCTTCAGGACGGGCAAAGTCATGGCTGCTGCCAGGAATTTCAGAATTTGAGAAAGAGGGGAAACGTCTACCGTGTCCAGGCAGCTGCAGTTCCTGCTTCCTTTCAGAGAAAGTGAAAGAACATAAAACAAACAAACAAAAAAAAGAAAAGAAAACAAAAAAGCTGGTCTTTCAGATTTGTTTTAAATGTTTTTATTTCTTTTAGAGAAAGAGGAAGGGAGAGAGAGATAGAAACATCAATGATGAGAGAGAAGCATCCATCAGCTGCTTCCTGCAGGCCCCACACTGGGGATTGAGCTTGGAACGGGGCATGTGCCCTGACTGGGAACTGAACCGTGACCTCCTGGTTCATGGGATGACGTTGAACCACTGAGCCACGCTGGCCAGACAATCTGACGTTTTTTATATGTAAACTCAATGACAATGTAAAGTTATTATTTGTGGCAACAAGGACATCAAATTATCTCCCAGGAGATGCACATCCCCCTTCTTCACAGCACAAATGTCCCTTAAAATGGAGTCCCAAGTCTAATTGCCCTGGGGATGTCCGAGTCCCACACACTGGGCTGACAGGCAGTGGGAACCAAGATGCTGCCCCTGCTGGGGTTTCACACCTCCGAAGGGCACAAGGACCGTGTCCAGACCCATGGGACCGCAAACATCCACTCATCCCAGTTCATCCCAAGCACATGGTGTCAAATGCCCTCAGTCAGCAGTCTGGGCACGGGCTGCTGGGGCTGCACCCTCAATCAGCATTTCTCCCCTCGGAGCAAAGGGAGGTGCTACGCAGGGCACGGCCTGCAGGTCCCAGGACCCCACAGCTCCCGTCAACAGCACACCCAGTGCACGGCCAGCCCCGGACATTCCAGGGACCCTCCAAGCCTAACCCACCACTCACACACGCTGTCTGGCCTTCCTCAGCACCACAGGCACTGCCTGAGTCCAGCATCCTCTTCCGACCCACCTTCCCTGTGGGGCTTTCTGCATGTCACCCGAATTTAAAATCTGTCATTCCACCGAGACTGGTTTAGCTCAGTGGATAGAGCGTCGGCCTGTGGACTGAAAGGTCCCAGGTTTGATTCCAGTTGGGGGCATGCACCTTGGTTGCGGGCACATCTCCAGTGTGGGGTGTGCAGGAGGCAGCTGATCGATGTCTCTCTCTCATTGATGTTTCTAACTCTCTATCCCTCTCCCTTCCTCTCTGTAAAAAATCAGTAACATATATTTTAAAAAAAGAAAAATCTGTCATTCCCCCAGGCCCTTACTATGCTCAGGGATGTGGGTTCTTCACCCAGGTCCAGCCCAGCCTGAGGGACTTGCTAAGTGTCTCTGGCTCCTTGTCCAGGACCCTGGAGCCAGAGAAAGAACACAATCGTTCCAGATTGGGCATAAAAGTGATCTTGGTGACTGCCCAGAGAAGCAGGACGCCATGCTGGGACGGGCCTGTGCTCCTGACTAGTCCTGGCCCAGGTACCCTTGTGTCAGCTCATGCTGCTTGGTGCCCAAGCAGTGACCCTCAGGAGGCACCCAGTTCTGCCAGTTGGTCCCCTGGACCTCATGTACCAAGGGCTTCTCCTTCAGGACCCCATCAGCTCAGGGTAGGACAGCTTTTCTCTTCTCTTTACGCTGCAGTGAGCTGAGCGCCACCCTGTCCTGCCCGCCTCACCTTCAGCATGGTTATTCCCGTCACTCAATGATCCTGAACACAGTGCGCAGAGATGAAAGCAGAAAGTGTGCAAAAAGCACACAGTACAGACCTTACAAGGAGCGGAGCAGCCAGCAGGTGTGGGTCAGGGGTTGAGCATGGCCCTGTGCACCGGAGGTCACCGGTTCAATTCCCATCAGGGCACATGCCGGGGTTGAGGGCTTAATCCCCAATAGGGGGTGTTTCTCTCTCTCTCCCCCTCTCCCTTCCTCTCTCTGAAATCAATATAAATACAGTTTATAAAGCGGGGCTTTCTGGACGAGGGTGAGATGAGGTTCTCACCAAGGCCCAGGTCAGCACGGAGACATATATCGACCAGAAAGCATCTGTTGGGCCGAGACAGGGCCCAGTGCAGACCTGTCCCCCAGGCCCAGAGGGGATTAACTTCCTCCCTCACTCGTTCTCACGCCGGATGCAAATCAGCACTTTCCAGACGAGGCGGCGCGGCCCCCAATAAATTGGCAATACAATTAGATGGCAGGCGAGGACCTGAAAGATAAATGGCTGAAACACAGAGGGGAAAAATGAACCTGTCACTTCTCCTCGACTCATCAAGCTGTCTCGCCGAGCGGGCTGATGGCTGCTGAGCGAAGGCTTCTGACACCCCCAGGGCGAAGGCTCACCCTGCAGCACTGGAGACCGCACGGGGCCCCCGAGACTTTCTGCACCAGGGAGGCTCGGGACTGCCTTTTCAGACCCCAATGGCTTGAAAGGGCCAAAGACGGGTCACAAAACATGCTCACAGGGCGTATGAGTGACGTGAAGGCGAGACCACGGAGAGATGCCGGTAGTGCCGCAGGCGGGGCTGCCGGAGGAGAAGGGGCTGCAGAGAGGGATTTAAAACGAGGAGAAAGAAGAGAGGCCACAGAGAATGAGGCGCGCTCGAAACTGATGGTGTGAAATTATCCAAGTGGAAGAAATGGCACGCGAATGTAAAGAAAGATGAGGAGACGCTGACAAGAATAGGAGACGGAAAGGGCCCGGAATAAGAGCCTGCGTCAGACATAACACGGCTGTAAAAGGATGTTGAAAACAGGAACCTTGAGACAAATACAGTCAAGTATAACAATGGGCTTTCTTTTTTAAAAAACTGATCTAGTTTGACTAATATCCATTTAACCAAATCTACCCGTCTAATCTCCTCCCTGTTTTAAGATACACACAACTCCCCAGAGAAGGGTGCTCAGACAGGGCGCGAACCCCAACCCCCGCCTCGTCACAGGAATGGTCCCCTTCAGATATCTTGTATTTGGCAAGAAAAATGGACATACTGTACCTATTCCCACAAAGCTGTTTTCCTATTTCCAAAAATCACTATCTTTACAACCACCTCTCTCCATAAGCAAGACATTCTTTCTAGAAGTGGGGGAGATGGCGCCTTGGTTGGAGCCTGAGAACACGGCCCCTCTCCTCCTGGCTCTGTGAGCGGGGAGCCCGCGGAGGGGGCCCCGCACGGAGGCTCGGAGCGGTGACAGTGACACACAGGCTGGATGAGGCCGTGCATTGTGATGCAATTAGGAAGAAGGATGAGATGACAGAACAGATTTCCACTCGCTCTTCACGGCCTTTGTGCACCGAGTCACGGGAACGCGCTCCCCACACCCACCAATTACTATCTAACCGGCACCGTCCCCCGGAAACCCACCCTTCCAAACAGACGTGCCTCTGGGTGAGTTCTGCCTTTTGTGATCTGATAGCGAGAGCAGGCATTTATGTCACGTGCATTTGAGAGCCCGAATAAAGAAATGGCACAGCATTCTACAGAACTACCTAGGACTTGAGACAATTCTTTCCCCATGGATCACGGTGACAGAAGAGTTAAGCATATATCGCAGAGAAACTTTCGGTAAGTTTCTTTTCCCTTTAAGAAGAAATTAAGTTTATCAATTGCCACAGTAATTACTCACAGTACCTCAGGTAATTAAAAGGAATCTAAATCTAATTTTATTTACATTTAGAATACCTGAGGTCATTGCCGATCAAGATTTCACGTTTGTGACTAATAATGTTTAAGTGTTAATTAGACCTCGGCAGAGAATACTGATTGATTTTTGAATTTGTAATCTGCTGTGATTTAGTAACAGTGACGAAGTCATACTATCCCTATGGGTTACCTCCAATTTCTATGAATTATTGAAATGCTCAAAAGAATCAAGGATGCATTTCAATTTTGGAAAGCCTCATTTAAAAAAAAAAAATAGAGTTCATAATAATACTGCACATCTCTACCAGTGAGTTAGAAAGCTCTTCACATTAAAGTCTGTTTATATGAGCCAATCATTTTGTTTTAAGAATAACACCCACCCTAGGATATGTTTTCCATTGATTTCTTAGTGAGCGTTGGGGGGAGGAGGACGGGTAGAGATACATTGATGTGCGAGAGACACATCAATTGGTTGCACCCTGCATATGTCCTGGAGATGGGGATCAAACCTGTGACCCTAAGTTGTGTGGGCTGACACTCTTAACCACAGAGCAAATCAGCCAGGGCTATATGAACCCATCTTAATGTAAAATACCTATAGTAATACTTTAAATGGATTAACAACTGTTTTGATTTCCCCTAAATTGTTAACGTGCAAAACTTTATTTATTTTGCTGTTTTTTCACCTGAGGATATTTTCCCATTTGTTTTAGGAGTGGAAGAGAGAGGGAAAAACGGAGAGAAACACCGATATGAGAGAAACACATTGATTGGTTGCCTCCTGTATGAGCCTGACCAGGACCCGGGCTGGAGAGGAGCCTACAACCAAGGTACTTGCCCTTGAATGGAATCGAACCTGGGACCCTTTGGTCTGCAAGTCAACGCTCTATCCAGCTTGGGCAACACAAAACTTTAAAATATATTTTATTGATTTTTTACAGAGAGATAGAGGGTCAGAAACATCAATGAGAGAGAAACATCGATCAGCTGCCTCCTGCACGCCCCCCACTGGGGATATGCCCGCAACCAAGGTACATGCCCCTGACCAAAATTGAACCCGGGACCTCTCAGTCTGCAGGCCAACACTCTATCCACTGAGCCAAACCGGTTTCGGCTCAACATGCAAATTTTAAATATGCACAAGGTTGAAAGGATCTGAGTGAACGCCCATTGCCACACCACCTGGACTTTATCGTTGTAACATGCTGTTAACTATGTTATATGAGATATTCCTCCACCTGCTCACCATCTTATTTTTGTAACATTTTAAATGTTGCAGACATCAGTTCATACTCCCCCTACACAGGTCAGCCTGGGCATAAATAACTTACATTCATTAACTGTTCAAGGTTCCTTTTTTGAGAATAAATGTCCAAATCATGAAATGTAAAACTCATGTACCCTTCCATGAGTTCCAACTCAGGTCCCCATGAAGATTCAGAATATGTCCACCCCTCAGGGTGTCCCTCGTGCTCCTCTCCCCCTCACTTCCTCACAGCCAGCAATTTTTTTTAAAAAGCCACAGATTAGCGTTGCCTGTAGAACTTCAGGTAGATGCAAGTGTTCATTTTGTGACTCTTTTACGTGTGCCTCTTTTCCCTCGGCATCATGTTGTTGTTGTTGTTGTTGTTGTTGTTTTAAATAAATTCTTATTGACTTAGAGAGGAAGGGAGAAGGAGAGAGAGAGAAACATCAATGATGAGAGAGAATCATTGATCGGCTGCCTCCTGCACTCCCCACACTGGGGATCAAGCATGACCTCCTGGTTCACACATAGGTCGACGATCAATCCCTAAGCCCCTCTGGCGGGGCTCACCATCATGCTTTGCAGGTGCATCCACAGTAAGGAGCTCTCACACGCACAGCGAGGTGGAGGGTCACAGGCCAGAGGGACAGTCAGCGCCTCTCTTCCCAGGCAGACAACAGGCCTTCATGCCTTTCCCCGCGATCCCTGGGGAAGATGCGCTTCCCCTCCTCATTACCACTAACAGACGAGGAAGGGCATAGAGTTTTAGAACATTAAGTCTATTTTTGAATGTACCTGATTGGGAATGTATATGTTAGCGGTAGGTGGAAGGTTATAATGACTGTTTAAACCACAAGCTCAAAACCATTTCCTCTTTACCCTGAAGTCTCACTTCAATCCACTCTAAGACAATGTCCTTCATGAACAAAACACTGAGGAATGTTGTCCTTGGTGACATCATGGTTCAAACTCACTGGGGGGAAAAAAGTGGCATTAGCCCTGGCTGGTGTGCAGTGGTTGAGCATCGTTCCACACACCAAGAGGTCGACAGCGGATTCCCAGTCAGGGCACATCCCAGGTTGCAGGCTCAGTCCCTGGTAGGGGACCTGCAGGAGGCAGCTGATGGATGTGTTTGTTTTTTTCTCTCACTGATATTTCTTTCTCCTTCTTCCTCTCCCTCCCCACCCCTCCTCTCTCTCTTCTTCTCTCTCCAAAATCAATAAAAACAAATATATTTTTAAATGCCATTAAAAAAAAAAAGCAGCCCTGATGGACCCTTTACAAACAAGTCACAGAACAGTAGAGTAGATTGTAACACCTCAACCTATATTCACACCAGCAGGTCACAAAAGTGATGTGTGTCCCAAAACCACACACACTTTATTGGACTTCGCAGCAGCAGATAGCACCGCCCTATGAAGCCAATCCCATCCCTGCAGGTACACAGCTCCCCACGCACCTCAGCTCAACACCTGACCAGGTTTATCTGTGTCAAAACTGTGACAATCACATAACACACTGTACTTCAACGCCATTCAAGGGTTATGTTTAAAGAGAAAGAAGGTCCCGATTGTGAGTTTCATTAAGTTATCCAAACAAGGCAGATTTCTGGGGGGGGGGGGGGGGTGTCTGTAGTTCTCCCACTAATATTGCCACCATCAGGCTTTAGGTACTAACGGCATCATCTGTCCACATATTAGCTCTCGGAGTCAAGCTTTGAAAATTCAATTTGAGGGAAAAACCCCAACATGGAGAGATGAGAAGAACTCAAGTTTGTGCTAGCTAACAATCATTAGTATCTATCTCAAGAATCAGAGGGAGCATTTTAAAGGAACCCTCTTTCTTCACTGCAGACCCTCCAAGTATGTCTGTGGGTGTGACACGTCAGTAAAACGCAAGTTATAGTCCAGGAAATTTAATACGCTGAAGATAGCTTAGAAAATCTGTGTGTGTATGTGTGTACACATATACATACATATATATATATATATACACACACATATACATATATATATGAGGAAAGATGATAAAGGTACTGCCTTTGTCTTTATAACAGACTCCTCTTCTGATGGTCAAAACACACAGAGCGAGGGAGAGGACAACCTGCAGGCAGGCCACGGAGCCACTGCAGGCTGGGGGTCCAACCCACCCAACAAAGCAAGTATCAAAATCAAGCGAGTCATGATATGTTGCTGGTGGGGGGTGCCTTCTTTTCAATTTGTAATAAAACACACCTGTGAAGCGCAAGAACTCTAAGCGCAATGAAACGCGGTCTGGGTCTGCCGGGACAGTAGCCACAGCCATCCCTCAAATGTGCTCAACTCCATCCGACAAGGAGGCTGAGTCAGTGCAGAAGATGACACTGTCCATGGTCTGCACCTTCAGCTACGGCCTTTGCCCTGGAGGATGCCTGCCACCTCCACCTATGCCCTTCAAAGAGCTGGTCCCACTGTCCAATCACAGGCCTGAACAACCATCCACACTCAACAGCAGCCTACCAGTGGTCAAGGGACCCACACTGTGCCACTGGCTGCCAGGAATTCCTTGCAAACCAGAGGTACTCCAGCAGTGCCTCTGGTGATAGAAACAGCCCATCTATTTGTGTAGTTTTCAAAACAGCTTCAGTTGGCTGCGTGGTGGCTCAGGGGAGCACAGGACACCTCCTGCCACGGAAGCTCCTCGGTGCTGAAGACTGTGAGTGCAGGAATGACCAGTGTCCACGGGAAAGACGCTGCGTTCAGGAGGCATGACCCAGCCTCCACGGAAGACTCAGCTCTCCGGCTGTGCCTCCGCAGCCTCTGGAAGCATTTACCTGAATTCAGCACAGGGCAGGCATCACAGGGCATTTATTATAAATCCCACCAAACACGTGAGGCCCCTGTGCACTTTAATCATTTGCCAACAGTTACAATAAGATTGTATTAAAAATTTAAATGGTCCTACTTAAGCAATTTACCTTCAAATGTCCATTTCCAGGGAAGGAATCTGGGGATATGAATGTCGCACCCTTGACCAGATTTATGGCGCCCAAGAATTTTTCTCCTGATACGGTTCTGATGAGTGAAGTTTAATGACTTTAGTTTTATTACTTTTTAAGCACTTAATGGGAAAATTTAGACGTTTTCACAAGACTGAGCTTCAACAAGAATGGTACATTAAAGGATGACAGGTAGGGAAAGGTCTCCGAGATTACTTTAGAGGCACCCAGATTAAATACAACCAGGGCAAATCGAAAGACATGAGGAATATCACAGGCTTGCCTCGACCATTATTATTTTCCCCCATAATGTCTTAAAACAGTCCAGAGAATATTTAGCAGAGTAGCCATGGAGAATTTTATTATTACACATGTAAAATTTTAAAGCCATTTAAAAATCGCCACAGTATGTAATCCTCCCCCCCAACACACACACACAAATACAGCTACCTGCCATAGGGAGGTTACAGAGCAAATGCCATAATTATCCCCGTGTAATTACCTACAGCCTGGCAGGCAGCAACTGTTTCTACCACCAGCCAGACTGACAGCAGGAAAGTGATCTTTCAGAGGCTCGGAAGTGAATCTGAAAGTTTTCAGGGCGCTTGAAGTAATTTCCCCCCCAACTTAAGCCCACACAGCTGTGATCCCTTGGATTTCAATTAATGCCGAGGCAGTAATCCTATCAATCACCGAGGACTATAAATTTCTTATCTTTCTCATTAGCTACACCGCTGCACAGCTTAAATATAAACACACCTTGCACGGGACTGTAAATTATGCCGCACGAGCGCTCTACCCACCGTCAGGAGGCACGGGAATAATCTGAGCAAATCCGAGGTGAGATGGCCCAACTAAAGCTGATTTACACGTCTCAACAACATAAACACCACCGCCAGTCACCCTGACAGCGCAGCTCCTTGAGTTTGCTTATTTGGCTTAAAACCCGTAATGACGCATCTTTATTAGTATTACTAAGTTTTATGTGCAAAATCCAATTTTCTGTGGGAGTCTATTTTTTGCTGCATCTGCCAATAATATCTTTTGCGGTTACCTTTAGCTATTCATTTTTCTTAGACCTAAATTCCCCAACTTATTTTTTTAAAGCTGTAAAAAAAAATACAGCCCCACAAAACCACCATCTTGAAATAAAATCAGGGGCGAGCGACTGCCTGGAGAGCTGGGGGTGGGCAGGGACGCTTGCTTCCTCAGAAACCTCGTCAGGCTAACATGATGGCAACAATTTTCTGGGCCTCACCTGAACCGCTTTACCATGTTTCCTTTAAGGAAACAAGTCTTCTTTAAGGAAACAAGCCTTTAAGAATAGTTTTCTATAAGGTGTCAACTTACAAAGCAGCTCAAGGGGTCAGACACTGGGGCTGGGCTGTTTCGATGGCTGACCGCGCTTCTGCCAGGAGCTTCCCGTTTCCCACCACATCCACTGCATGCCTAATTTAATTAATTGTATCTTTCAAATGAAAATGGATGTAACACATTAACATACTATACACCGGCAGTCTGCAAAGGAAGCGAGGAGCAGGGTGTCTCCAGCCGTGACCACACTGCCACCTAGTGGCCCCACGGTGACTTGCCTGATGTTTCTGAGAACTGCCTGCCTGGATTTGACACATTCGAGGTCAGCCAGATGTGCTATGCAAGAAGGGGTTTCAGGAGAATATGCCATGAGGAGAACTGTTTACGTAATACGGTATGAAACCCAGGCAATATTAATCACAAACTGTTTTCAGATTACAACCCCCCACCCCGAGAGGTGAGGCAAACAGCCAAGCCAAAAACAAGCCTCAAAATTAAAAAAAAAAAAGGCAATTCTGATGGTATGTGAATTATATCCCAGGAAGGCTTTTGTTTAAAAACTAGAGGCCCAGCGTGCACAAAATGATGGGAGATAGCTCGCTTCCACTTGCCTCAGCTGGCCGCCCCACCATCACCTCTTGTAGCTCGCGCCCCTCCCTGCCCGCCGCTGCGCTGCCCGTTCGTTTGGTCTGGTCGTGATGCCTTTTATGATGCAGATAAGCAACTCCGCTTATCAGTGTTCCCGTAAGGATTTCACGTCCTCCAGCGCTAACACCTCACATTCCCATGGCCTTTTGCTGACACCAGGTAGACTTCGGGGACACATTCACTGACCGGCCACAGGACAAAAGCGGCCTCTACCACAGGGGTTCCCATCTCAGTTCTGCCATTTAAGTAAGACCTGTGAGCCTGTTGGCAAGTGGCCTGGCTGTTCTGTGCCTCAGTTTCCTTATCTGCATGTGCCTCATGGAGGTGGGGCCAGCGGGTGTGAGGAATGCAGGCATACCCCGGAGATACTGCAGGCTTGGTTCCAGGCCACCACAATAAAGCCATCACCTTTTTGCTGGTGGAGGGTTTTGCCTTCAATTTGGGAAAGAAAAAAAATGTGAAGTGCAATGAAGTGAGGTCTGCCTGTCCGTCATTTGATTGACAGGAAGCACTGGGAGGAGCCCATAGCGCCAGTGACGACGAAAATGGCAATGCTGGGACACTGATCTGTGGTCCCTGATCTCAGGGGCGGGGGCCAGGGGCCGGGCGGGGAGGAAACCTAACCTAGGCAGGACATTAGACAGGTCATCCTCGCTAAGCTGCTGAACCCCTCTTTTTGTCACTGCGGCTGCTCTACTGTCACCAGCTTCCCAGCTGAGGGGGCTGGCACCCCACCCCGGTTGTGAGGAAGCATAGCTGTCGGCAGGCAGCTGACCAGGCATCGTGGCAGCAGATGGAAGGGTCTCAATCTAAGAAGTGAACTGGAGAGGAGAGGAGGGAAGAACCATATTCCAAGAAAGTGCCACTGGAGCAGGCCTTGAGATTAAAAAGAGAGTAAGGAGTCAAAGACAGAGGGGCAGGAGGAAGGACAGCTGAGAACTGAGGGGGGATAGGCAGGGACAGGGACAGGCACAGCAGCCCCACAGCCTCAGAGCAGGAGGTGCAGACGTGCATTTAAGAAAGACGCCCTGGCTGCGCCGGGGAAGGAGGAGGAGACGGGGCACCTACGAAGGAGGAGCTGCAGAAGGGAGCCGTGGTGGGAGGGGCAGGGGCTCAGGCCACAGGCCATTTCAACACTTTCACTGCACAGGGGAGGAGCTAGAGGCCAGAGGGCAGTGTGATCCCCCTAAGGCAGTCAGCCAGCTCACAGCCCTGGGGGGCCAGTGGCCTGCGGGTGGCCCCGGCCTGCCCGCTCAGGGCCGTCTCCAGCTGTGCCCTCTGTGGGTATCACCACCTCTGAGGCTTTCTGTGACCTTGATAACAGCTGGCTGTTTACTCTGAAACCCTCCAGGGTACATCCCGGTAGAAGCACCCCTGGGAGGAGGTGGTAACGGGAAGGTGGCCCATCCCACGGCCGCTCAAACCGAGGAAGTGCGACGCTGAATCGTGTGTGGTAGGCAGCTGAGGTGGACCCGGCGTTACCCAGGAGCCGTGGTGGCTCGATAACGAACTCAGCCACATCCGATGTGAAGCTTAGGTATCCACTGGGTTCGGGAGCCCACGGGCGAGTCGCTGCTCAGTAACAGCCGTCCTGGTGGAATCAAGCAAGTGCACCAGGAGAAACGGCAGTGTCCGCGTGTCTGTCCTTTCCAGGGGCTCGGCTTGTCTTGTCATTAGCGAGCTTCGAAGAAATATCTGGGCTTTGGCGGTTCCGTTTCCTTCAACTACCTTCTAACAGAATGGTAAAATAACTCCACCTGAGTTTGGGGTTTGTTTTGGAAACCGTTGCTTTCATTGCGCTTGTTTTTAAACAGGTAGAAAGGTTGAACAATAAAATACAAAATACTACAAGGGAGCTAAAGTGAGAAAATGGTCTGACTCCAGGGGTAGGCAAATATTTTTCTAGTGGCCTACAAACTTTCCCATTTCAGCTGCACTGATGTAGCCATGTTTTTTCCTGTCCTGAGGCTAGCGGGGGCAGACACCCAGCTGTGAGGCTGATGGGTGGAGGAAGGCCAGTTTCCACTGCAGCTGGTCAGGGCACGTGGCCCTGAGGGTAAATACCTCGATGGGCTACTTCCGGGCTGTAGAGCAGAACCCAGCCCAGAGCAAGCAGGCACTCAATAAATACTGGCTGAGGGTAACAAGACCAACGCCGGCGTGACCTCCAGACTCTCTCTCTGCTGCAGGGCGCAGCACCTAATGCTGAGCACAAAGCACATGTTGAGTCAATGACAGGGCTCTGCATCCTGTACGAGAAGCCTGCGAAGGAGGACAAGTGGCGGAAAGAGCCCATGTCAAGGTTAAAAGGTGAGGGCAAATGTGGCCACTGGATCTAGACAGATCACTGGTGGGGTTGGTGAGGGATAGAAGGACAAAGTGGGGGAAGGAGTGTATGGGAAGCAGAAGTTTTAGGAGCCTCCGAGGTGGCACAAGAGGAAAGTAACTCAGATGGGACCAGAATTCTGAAACTGCAAAGACAGCCAGCAGCTTGTGCTCCCTCCGTCAGCGCTGACCTTGCTGGGCGTGAGGCCCTCCAGGCTGGGTCATTCCTCCAGGAAGATGACACAGAGCTCCCAACTCTCCACGTGCCTCTGGTCACCACAGAACTCACGGTCACCCAGTCCACTGACCCGGGGCCTGCTTCCTCCTTGCCCACAGCCCGATTTGTGCACACCTCTTACAAGCCTGAGGTCACCCTGCCGGGTCTGTGGCGGGTCCCTGTGCTCCTGGTGGCACGGCCCGTCCAGGCGTGCCTGTGTGCAGCTGTAGTCTGAGCCCCATCTCCTCCTGCGCCTCCACCTCAGGCACAGCGGGGTGATTGAGTTTCTCCCTGGGGTCTTCCCTGCCCCTTTCCATCTGTAGGAACTTCCTGGGGCTGTTCCAACAAGTTCCCACAAATTTGGTGACTTGAAACACCAGAAACTTAATCTCTCAGTCCTTCAGAATATAATTAATTCCACAATCTGTATCACAGGGCTGATATCAGCTGCGGACAGGGCTGTGCTCTCCCAAGGCTTGAGGGAAGGTACATTTCCTGCTTCGCTCAGCATCTGGTGGCGGCCAGCATTCCTTGGTTTGTGGCCACATCACTCTAATCACCCATCTCTTGTTATCACTCTTTCTTCTGTGCGGTCAAATCTCTGCCCCTCTTACAAGGATCAATGTGGCTGCATCAGAGCCCATTGGAAGAGCCTGAATTTGACATGTCTGCAAAGACCCTATTTTCCCATGAAAGGTACTGTTTTGTTTCTAGGATGAGGATGTGCATGTCTCTGGAGGCCCACTTTCAGCCCCCCGAGTCCCTCAGGCCATGGCTCAGCAATCTCTAAGCTCTGCAGCTGTGACTTTGAGACTACCTTCCGAGCACGGACCGTAGCATCCTGCCAAAGGCATACCCCCACATCCACCAGCTTTTTCTAATTACTTTGAATAAAATTCTGAAAAGATTGAGGGTCTTAAAACCTGTCCTTCAGTTTAAGCTTCTACTAGTATTTAAGTCCCTTGGAAGTTTATATTTGGATAAATTCACACGAGATTTGAGAGTGAATCTTTATAAAATCTGGCTTAGTTTTGGTAATTTGCTAGCAAAAACGGGGATCTAAAAGAGTCTATCTGGTCCTTTGTAATGTTTTTCCAATGTAGGAACTTAATGATGTCAATGCCTTCATTTCCCATGAGAAATCTATGCACCAAGGAGACAGACTCCAGACCTCTGTTCTTGTGCCGAAGTCTACCCGGAAGCCAATTATGGACACAGTTCACTGGTGATCAGAGATGCAGGGGGGTGGCCCGGCTGGCCATGAGCACACACAGCAGGGAGACAAGCTACCCCACCCAGGAACTCCTCCTGTGCCACCTCCTCTTCCATGCACTGGGTGCTCCAGGCAGGCCCAGGAACTGCAGAGCTGAGGGTGCCTGATCCCTGAGATGCTGTGAGCAGGTGAGCATGTGTGCCTTCTATTGGACCTCAGGAGACAGCTGCAGGATGAACCCAGGCAGGGGGTCTCCAGGGAGGGCAAGTTCAGGCAGGCCGATGCCAGCTCAGAAGACTCATAAAAACACAGCTTTAGAGGAAGTCAAAGAACAGTCACTATTCTTGGGCCTTTTACAAGAGGATTATTAAAAATGATAGAGAGGGTCCTAGTTTTGCTTCAAAAGCACTGAAATGGACAATATGGGAAGGCAGTAAAATGTTGACCACCAGAAGGTGGGAAGAACCTTCTTTCTCATTTTTTGTAATTTTACCAACAGGTGTTATTCTAATTAGGACAAATGTTTGTTTATATTCATAAACAGGTAAAATACACGAATGTGTATTGTAAGAGAACTGGCTGTTAGCTGCAACTGTGGAGAGGAGTAGAACTCCATGGAAAGAACGTGGCATACCTTGGCAGCGAGGGCACGGCCTCCACCTCCCAGGGCAGGACTCACTCGGGTACAAGTGTGTGAACACTTTGTCCACCCTGGCCCAACATCAACGCCACAGAACAAAAAGCACTGGCACTGAGCCTCGGCTCGCACCCCCATCCCCACCCTGACCAGGTGAGCGCTGGCACATGGAGCTGTCCTTTAGCCATTGCACTGGTTTTGTTCAACTCTTTCCCCTTATTTTTTGCCATCATGTTGTAGCAATTAAGTTAATTATGTATTACTAGAGGCCCAGTGCATGAAATTTGTACACGGGTAGGGTCCCTAGTTGCTGCCAGCTGCTGGCCAGCGCCTCCCTTCCTCCAGCCCCCTGCCACCAGCAACGCCACTGGCTGGGACAGGGCTGGTGGGTGGGGGGGAAGGGCTGCGGGCAGTTGGACAGCCGGTCCACCCCCTGGTAGGACTCCCAGTCAAGGGGACAATTTGCATATCAGGCTTTTATTATAAAAGATGTTGAAAGATCTCCTTTGTATGACATTTCTTCAAGGGCTGCCTAATTGTTCTCATATTACACAGCAGTGTGAACTGGGTCAGCTAACCCTTGGCATTTCTTTAACAACCACTTGGGGAAGAGGCTGCCAAGGAAAAGGGCGGGAGACAAGGCGGGGTGGCCTCCCCACAGTCACCCTCACACGACCTACTGACATACTGCACTGGCAGGAACCACGAAAGGCGTGTGCAAAGAGCCCAGAGGAGGGAAGGACCCAGGAAAAGGTCCGATGTTAAGGCTTCTAATCTGGTTGTGTGGAAATATTCCCTCACCGTGAAAATCAGGCTCATGTATTTCGGCAGCAGGCTTCTCTTCTTCCACAAAACTCACTGTGGAACGCCGATGAATCCAGACCCAGCTGTGGTCGCCGTCCCCAACCTGCGGGCCCTACCTGCAGGTGGCTCAGATCAGTGAAGCTGACTGAATCCAAGAAATATTGGAACTTGGGCCACTGCTCTAGCCACACAGGCTCTTTCAAAGTTCTCTCTCTCAGGGGCTGGGGAACCTCGTTGGCATCCAAAGACCAGCCGAGGAAGCTGCCCTCCAGGCAGACGGACCTCCCTTCTGATGAAAATGTCCCCTCTGCACCTATCTCCCCTTCTTGCTCACAATATCCTGCCGCCTTCCCGCTGTTCTGAGGACTGAAAAAGAAAGAACTCCCCAAATCGTATTTGCATACTCTGACAAAAGAAACAATTTGTATAGAATGGCCTGTGATTTGATGTTTCTGCTTTGAGGTACAAACATGTAATTAGTCCCCTGTTCCAAATAAAGAAATAGAAGGTTTTCTGGTCTGAGATGCTACAATTTCTAAGGAAGACTAGCTAGTAGGAGAAAATTAAAGATAAAAGCAAGAAATCAACACATGAACAATAGCAGGGAGAAGCCCTCCACCTTCGGGGTAAAAGAACAGAAGGAAAAACCCCTTTGGGGGCTAGGAGAGGAGACCCTGGCTAATGCATGTGCATCAGAGGCTCCTGTCTGCACCAGGCCTTACCCTCCCCGAGTTCACGGAGGAGCAGCTGCTAACTGTCCGAAGGGCGTGTACACCTCCAGGCCATTGTAAACCCGATCAGCTCCCTTCCCTCTGATTCATCATTTATCTCCTGGCCTCTAACTACCAGAAGGCAGCTCGGGAGGCCCCCACACCGGAAAGGGTACAGCTGGGCAGAGAGGCTGTGGCGATGCCTCCACCCAGACCCACACAGCCCCCTTCCCCCCCACCCCCCCATGCAGCCCAGGTGTCGGCAGGAGGCCTGCGCCCGCCTGCCTTCAGAGCAAAGATGCAGACTGTGACGTGAGGAGGGAGCCTGGGCTGTTGCTCAGGCCAACAGGACTCTCGGTGGGCTCATTTAAAAGAGGACAGACTACATAATGAGCCTGGTTATTATATTTCTTTTTTAAAAAGCATACCTTTTGCCAAATTTCCTGGCATTCTTCTGTAAAATTACAGGCAAAGCAAACAGGAGGAAGGGACCGGTAGTTAAACAGAATATGTCATTTCATCTCTTTTTATGGTGTTCTCTCCATTCCAATGAATGAAACTTCTGCACCTCTGCATTCATGTACTGCTGAACTTCACACGCTTTGTGGGCCACATCTTATTACAGGTCTAAATGATCTCCCCAACCAGTGAGTTTTATTATGTCTGTATTCCCCATAGTGACAGCAAAAGGAAAAAAATATGCCAGTAAGAATCATCTTTATGCTTCCAGTGCCCCCTAGTGGCAGCTCACTGACTTACAAACTCGGGTACCTGAAAGCAAACGGAACCTCAGATCTATTTCCCACACAGGCTGTTACGTGAAGAGAACAGTCTGGGAAATGTGTTTTTATAAAACAGCCTTTTTGGAAATAATTTAATTTGATTACAGGGTTACATTTCATCCCCAAACCCTAAGTACTGAGGTGCCTTATATTTTATTAAGAATAATTGTGACTTGAAGGAACAATTTCATTCACTATTTGGGTTTTATTTTTTTAAATATATTTTTATTGATTTCAGAGAGGAAGAAGAAGGAGAGAGATGGGAACATCAATGATGACAAAGAATCATTAATTGGCTGCCTCCTGCATGCCCCAGACTGGGGTTTGAGCCCAGAACCCAGGCATGTGCCCTGACCGGGAATCAAACCATGACCTTCTGGTCCATAGGTCAAAGCTCAACCACTAAGCCATTCTGGTTCATAGGTCAAAGCTCAACCACTGAGCCATGCTGGCCATGCAAGTGAAAAGTTTTTCAAATGAAAATATCAAACCACCATTACAAGAAATGCTAAAGAGACTGCTGTAATGAGAAAAAGAAACAGAGAGAAAAACCTAGGCCAGTGGTCAGCAAACTCATTAGTCAACAAAGTGGCAAACCAAGGCTTACGAGCCGCATGTGACTGGAGAGCCGCAGTTTGCCAACCACCGACCAAGGCATACAGAATTAAAATGGCAATAAATAAGTATCTATCAATAATAACCCTAAATGTAAATGGATTAAATGCTACAATCAAAGGGCATAGAGTAACTGAATGGATACAAAAACACGACCCAGCTGTATGAGGTCTACAAGAGACCCACCTCAGAACAAAAGACGCACAAAGGATGAGAGCGAAGGAATGGAAAAAACCTTTCCCAAGCAAATGAAAAAGAAAAAAAATACATCTGACAAAATAGGCTTCAAAATGAAGGCCATCACAGGAGACAACAAAGGTCACTACGTAATACTAAAGGGATCGATCCACCAGGAGGATATAACCCTGGTAAACATGTGTGCACCCAATACAGGAGCACCTAAATATACAACACGAAAACATCCAGGGTGGCCAGGGAACAGGAGGCTACCAGACCTCCTGGGAGGCGCTGGGCAAGGACCGGATGCGGTGAGGCTGTGTCCCTCACCAGCCAGCGACCGCCCCCTCCCCCACGTGAACCCTGAAGACCAGCTTTAGGTTAAGAGCCATCCATAAAGCACTCTTCCTAAAACAAATAAACAAACAGGGAAAAACATTCACTGTCTAGTAGAAGACTGGGCCCAAAATTGTTATGTTGACTCAACGGAATGCAATGCAAAAATAAGCTATTACATTGTAGAAACACTAACTGAAAAAGCAGGATGTAAAACATTACAGTGCCCAACAATCCATTTCTAAAAACACATGGGCGAGCACACACACACACACACACACTGGGCCTTCACAGTAACAGCCAGTGGGCGGCTTTTATTTCCACATTTCATATCCTTTCACTCTTTTCTTTGGCAAATCTCACAAAATCCAACGTACTCATCTAAGCTTTTACAGTCTATTTTTTTTTTAAACAAACAAGTGTGCAAAATACTCTTTACAGTTAACTTTTCCCTGATTCAGGGCTGATAGTAAGGTTGTTAGTATCGTGTGTGTGTGTGTGTCAATATCAGAGTCCGTGAGGGAAAGCTACCTTCCTCGCACCAAAGCATCTCACAACTAGAGAGCCAGCCTCCTCGAGGGTTCCTGTCCTGACCTCCCACCTGCCGAGCTCCTGGTGCTGGCCCAGTAGGTGGGGGAAGTTCCTCAACAAGTGAAGGCCCCAGCCTGGCTATGTCCACATTCTGTAAGGGGAAAGTTATAAAATAAAGAGAAGACTTTGAAACCAAAAGAAAGAAAGGATAACAACTTCTCTCCTAGTTAAGTCATATTTTTCACATTCTTGTGGTCGGAAACTCTGCGAAGGGTTAAACAGGTCAGAGAGTACACAGCCGTTTCATCATTTTAAAAACATTAGTGGGAGCACAATGCCGTGGCATTATGAGCAGATTATGAACAAAATAAAAGCCATTTGTATGCATTAATGACACGTGGAGCTAATTCAAGCTGGCTAACGTCGTTAGGAGGAGTCCTGGGGCCAAACTCGGCGAGGAGGCCGCCGCGCCGGAAAGTGCTAAAATAACCATTTTCTGTGTCATCAATAAAATTAATTCTCGGCCGAAGAGAGGAGTCAACATGCAAACCGAAACCGAGGGCACGTCCTAACAGTGCGCCTGACGCCCTGGCGTTGGCAGGGTGGGCAGCCTGAGAGGTAACTCGGCCCTCTGAGCCCAAGTAGCAGCACCGGCCGCTTCCCGTCGGAGCAGCACAGCATGGAAACCCCCGAGTCGGGGCAAGATTTGCCAGAAAGCATCCAAGCTGCCATTAAGCCTCTTCCTCCGTGTTATGAAATCAGCGACTCCTGCTCGTCTCATTGTCTGTAACAGCATCGATCTTTATCTAGCTGTTAGAAGACCTCTTCCTATGTTAGTTCTGGAAGAACCAAGAGGCCTTCCCTTGCAGCGGTTCCTTCCACGGGATCATATCATACTCTAGTGAGCGATGATCCGCTTTCCCTGCGAAGGCAGCAGCTGCAGGCTGTGGAACACAGACCACTGACCACTTAGGTAATCCCTTTACCGAAAAGGGTGCACTTTGGACGGTAATTTTAAGCAAATCAACGGATATGCTGAGGAGGTAATTCGTCTTTGCAAGTCCAGCCTCTGGGTCCACCGAGCAGTTCAAAGGACAAGAAAGTAAGTCTTAAAGGGCAACTTCCAGACAAAGGCCTTTGACGAAGAAACAGGCTGGTTTCTTACTTGTGACAAACTAATGATGTTAAAACCACCTGGATCACTGCAGGATCACCACCACAAACCAATTCCAACATCAGTCCAGAAATGCCGCTGTGGTCACCCCGTGACTGTTCCCGATGTGTTGTGTGTCTAAAAAGTCCAGGCACATTCGTAACACGTGTGTTTGCAGCTCCTCAATGGTAGGAAATTTTTTAACTCAAACTAATTTTTTAAAATATATTTTATTGATTTTTTCAGAGAGGAAGGGAGAGGGATAGAGAGTTAGAAACATCAATGAGAGAAACACTCATCAGCTGCCTCCTGCATACTCTCTACTGGGGATGTGCCTGCAACCAAGGTACATGGCCTTGACCGGAATCGAACCTGGAACCCTTCAGTCTGCAAACCGATGCCCTATCCACTGAGCCAAACCAGTTAGGGCTGAAATAAAAACTAATTAAATAAAAAATTTAACTCAATAGTTTTTTGCCCCCTCACCCCCTTTTAACCCTCTGAAAATATGGCTTACTACACCAAATGTTTCTATTTTAGTTCTGGTATTAAGTCATTATTTCCATTTGTGATTCAACCCCATAACAGGTAAAGTTTCTCAGGTTAAGAAATAAAGTGAATTTGCGAGTGCCCAGTAACAAGGGCACCGACATCCTGTTTTATAAACATCGTCACTATAAATCAGTCATGCCCTCTCCCACCCAAACACACCCAGGGTCCAGTACAAACAGAAAGACCCACCAAGCCTGCACATCCTTCCTCAGGAAGCCCGATCACCTGACAGGCAGCGGTCCGCCCGAGACTGAGCCACGGCCGAGGGGGTCTGGGAGGCAGTCTGCAGATCCAATTTCATGGGATTCGACCTTGTCAGAAGCCACCAGCCGAGGACGGCCAGCGACACTGAGGTTCCTGACATCAGCGGGGCTGTCACCTGGCCGGGGTCATGGCCGCCTTACGGACTCAACCAGTGAACTTCAGGGAACAAGACGAGTCTCCTTTCCCCCCTAATGTTAGTGCTCCATCCAGGTGCTTCGGAAGCCTTGGGTCAGTATTGTCCTTAGCGCTGAAATATGAACCCCCTCAATGAAGTGTGACTTAAGCAGCTGAGCCTGTTAGCCCGTCATTCCAACTGCCAGTCTGTCCTTGAGGTCCCACATGTGTGACTTTCCCAGCACAGAGGCTGGAGCAGGTGGACAGGGTGACGTGATGGGCACAGACAGACAGTGGGAGGAAAAGGACCTGCTGGCCGGCACCAGCGGTGTGATGTGACATCAGGAAGCAAATGTTGGGGAGAACATGTCCCCAGCTGTACCTCCGCCTCCTGAGGATGCACCGGCTTCCATCAAAGCCCTTAAACTGCGACGGAAACACTAGTCATGATGACAAATGATAAAATCAGTATGTAAGGGAGGGCGCTCGGTGGTCCCGGATCTGGCTCTTGCTTCAACAGTGTTTGGACGGAACAGACCCTGGGATGCCCATTCTTCCAGCCCCGGCCACTCTCCTGCGTCTTACCCAGTCACCACCTGCAGAACCACCTCCAGGACCCGCCAACACACTGTTGTTTTTTTTTTTCCTACTTTAACTCCTTATTGCTGAACAACCATGAGTTCCCAAATTCGTCAGAACTTTTCCACCGAGGTGGAGGCTGCCATCAACTGCCTGGCCAGCCTGCCTCTGCGGGCCTCCCACACCTATGTCTCTCTGGGCTACTATTTCCACCATGAGGATGGGCTCTCGAGGGCGTGGACCACTTCGAGTTGGTGGAGAAGAAGCGCTAAGGCACTGAGCATCTCTCTTAAAGTTACAAAACCAGTGCAGGGACCCCATTCTCTTCCAGGACACACTGAAGCCTCCCAAGATGAGTAGGCAAAACGCAGGGCGCCATGGGAGCCGCCCTGGCCTTGGAGAGGACCCTGAACCGGGCAGGCCCTTTTGGAGCTGCCGGCCCTGGTTCCTACCCGCGGACCACTCTCCTGTGTCTTACACGGTCACCACTTGCAGGACCACCTCCAGGACCAGCCAACACACTGTTTTTTCTACCTTAACTCCTCGTTGCTGAACAACCATGAGCTCCCAAATTCCTCAGAATTATTCATCTGTGACTTCCTGGAGAACCACTTCCTGGGTGAAGAGGTAAAACTCATCAAGGCTGGGCTGGGCGAGTGTCTCTTCGAAAGGCTCAACCTCCAGCAGGACTAGGAGGCTGTGGAGCCCAGGCATTTGAGGGGCCCCTCTGCACCCCCCAGTGTCTGGCTTTCACCTGAGCCTCTCCCTGAAACTACGAGCCATTCTTTTAACCACGCTGGAGTCCTCTCCCGTGCATTGGACCAAATGAAACAATAACGCTTTTGCAGCAAAAATAAATTAAAAAATGTGTAACGGACACTGGGTTCACTGGCTCACTTTTCAACATATATTAAATGCACTTCTTTGGGAAAAAATATATACATGCAAATATAAAAATAAATTGGCTCCAATCTAGTCTCTAACACAATAGAGAGAAAAACAAAAGCAAAAAACAAAACAGGCCACCCCAACACTTAAATTAAAGCCGACCCGGGAGAGAATGGACGGTGACTGACAGACCCCCGACCAGCACAGACAAAAGGCTGCGGTGTCAGGAAGCGAGCAGCACGCAAACGCGAGCGGCACAGGGAGAAACCCCGGGAGACGGCTCCCACTTAATGATGCGCTCACACACGCAATTAGGCTGCACAAACTGGGCTCATCAGCACAGCCACCCTCGTCCCGGACACTCTGTAATTAGGACCGGGAGCCACAGACGGTGTATGTGAAATGAGACTCTTTGTACATCAGGATTTCAATCTGCGAAGCAGAGGATGGGAAGCTAACTCCAGGCTCCTGATGTACCGCATGACCTTGGGCAAGTACCGCATGATCTTCGGCAAGTCACGAGACCTCTCCTGGCTCAACCCCCAGCATGGGTGGTCCCTGCCCAGGTGAGCTGTCCCCAGGCAGGGGTGAATGGCTTCCTGAGAAAGTGCTTTCCAGAATGTTAACTGCAGCACGTGAAGAGCCGGGCGAAGGGCCCAGAACGGAAGGAGTGTCAGGGAGGCCCACCCACCGGGACCACGCACGCAGCATGAGCAATCGGCAGACAGAGCCCTTTAAATGGCACCGCCCAGCTTCCACCCAAGTGTACCTGAGATGGAAAGGTCTCCCATAGGAGATGGCCCGCCTATCCGGTTATCCCTGACAATCAAGTGACTGAAACCTACAGTTCTGGGGAGACTTAAGGGGACACAGTAATTTATAATTTATGTAGATCTTGGCTTATACTGATTTCTTTTTTAATCCTTACCTGAGGATATGCTTATTGATTTGAGAGGGGGTGGTGAGGGAGGGAGATCGGCTGCCTCCTGTACATACCCCCATGAGTATTGAACCCTCAACTCAGGTATGTGCCCTGACTAGGAATCAAACCCACAGCCCTTATATACGCAGGATGGCACTCCAACCAACCAGGCCACCAGGCCAGAGCAGCTTACTCCAATCTTGCTTGACCTGTTCTAACAATTAGTGTCAGAGCAAAATTCTGCATGTACTATTTTCTTACCAGCCAATGAATACAAGGTCAAGCTCGGAAGGTCACAGATAAAAGCTTTAGTGGGGGGTTTGCCTCCCTTTAATAGGATGTTTTGACTTGAGATTTAACAAATGACTTGAATTTTAAAATATACATACAAGAGTGTTAAATTCTGCATACAAAACAACTCACACATAAAATGAAGCTGTTTGCAATTCAGATAAGTCTGTATCAACTCCCTCTGGGAGAGGGAGAGAGAGAGGAAGAGAAAGAGGGAGGGAGGGAGGAAGGGAGGGGGGGGGCTTACAGTATCCATGGCCAGAAATTTAACAAACTGTTTGTGCACCAACTGGCTGTGCTCATTCTATATGAGAGGAAACCAGTCCTCCTTATCCAGGATCTTCATTAAACTATCATGTGGAAGTCAGACACTATAATTAAACGTTTGGTAAAAAATACTCCCCAGAACATAGGGGGACGACTGGATATCTTCAATAAAATGTCAAAACAAACAAAGAAAAACAGGGACTCTCCCTCCTTTTCAGACAGAACGAGCCGAGGACACTGTGACAAGTCACCACACTCCCCGCATGCTCAGTCACTCATGGCAGAACAGGTTGTAAACAGGGCACTTCATGTGAAAAGACTTAAATTCACAATTTCCAAAACCCAGCTGCAAGAACTAAAATCCCGCACGTTCCTTCACAAAGACCACGGCCAGAGTCCACCATCCTCCTCTCAGATGGAGCACATGAGGCTCCCAGGGGCCTGTGTATCACCTACCCCCAGCCCAGCCCTCCCCTCCCCACCCAGAAGGCGGTCTATAGTTCCGGGTAACTCCTAGGTTCATCCCCTATGGGGCTTCCATATCACCAAGGCAGGGCCCGACCATGCATTTCATTGTCTCTCCATCCCTAAGCAGAGGCTGGAAGGCTGGTGCTCAAATTGGGAATGAATGAATGAATGAATGAATGAACAAACGAACCTACTTCCCTGCCTCCTGACATGCCTACTGCTAACAGAGGACCTCCCTCCTGAATCACCTCCCAACAGCCAGTTGACCACCACACGAATGAAGCAAAGGAAACAGATGTTCTGTTTTCCTATTATTTTCACAATTTACTTTCTGTTTCAGGACACAGGAAGTCAGAGATTAAAGAGGCACAGAATCAAGTTCCTGGTCACTTAAAAAACAAACCCGCGGGGCGGCTGGGCTTGAATATGGAACGCCCCAGGCCTGTTTCCTTCCTCTATGGATAAGCTGAATGTTCCATAGGAAGAATACATTTTTCCTGTGTTTTCTCTTTCTGCAATGCAAACGCATAAACTGTGAACAAATGAAAGTGAGTGCCAGGGCCTAAGGGAGGCCAGAAAGTCCAAGGAGAGATCCGTGTACTCTGAGTGTGCAGGGGAACAGTGAGCCAGTGCACGGGCCTTCCCCCTGCCCAGGCCTCCTCTGTGGCCACAGGACCTGTGCTGCGTCCACTAATGACTACACGGTTAAGGCTCTAGGCTCAGGGTCCAAGACGGGATCCAATCGAGGAGGAGCACTTCTGGTCAAGCCACCTAACTTTTCTGAGCCTCGATGTCTAACTCTAAACTTGACAAGTTTTCTCCTTGAGGATGAAAATGGATAGTTCCTGTTCATGATGTAAAGTGCTGAGGGTGGTCCCCACTGGGTTAGCAACTACTTCAACTACTAACAATTACAGAGTCCATGATATATATATAGTACATGTATGCTATATAATTACCAAATGAAATGTGCTAGGTAACCTCAATTTTATTTTATTTTTATTTTTTAAAAATATATTTTTATTTTTTAAAAATATATTTTATTGATTTTTTACAGAAAGGAAGGGAGAGAGAGAGAAAGTCAGAAACATCAAGAGAGAGACATCGATCAGCTGCCTCCTGCACACCCCACAGTGGAGATATGTCCACAACCAAGGTACATGCCCCCAAATGGAATCGAACCTGGGACCTTTCAGTCAGCAAGCCAACGCTCTATCCACTGAGCCAAACCGGTCTCAGCTCAATTTTATTTTCAAAACTGATTGCTTGGCCAGCATGGCTCAGTGGTTGAGCATTGATCTAGGAACCAAAAATATCATGGCTTGCTTCCTGGTCAGGGCATATGCCCAGGTTACGGGCTCCATCCCCAGTGTGGGGTGTGCAGGAGGCAGCCGACCGATGATTCAGAGAGAAGTCTGTTGACAGCAGCAGGCAGCTGGCTGGATCTGGCTTTGGGGTCCAGGGGGACCCTTCATGGACATTTCAGCTCTATTTTCAGGGGGTCTGGGCTCCTCAATGTGAAGAGTGACCCTGCCTGTCAGAACCCAAAGAAGCCCACGGGCCTCCGTGTCCAGTGCTTCCCGTGCTGGCTGGCGTTCTCAGAGGCACCAGTGCAGCCCGGCCCTGCAGCTGAGGACACAGGTTTTAACTGGGAGCTTGCCCCCCACAGCAGCCCCTGGGAATGGCCAGAGGAGGGACTCAACCTTCGAAATTTGTAAAATGCGAGAGTGGTATTCCTTCAATTTCATCTGAAAACTAGTTTGGACACTGTAAAGAAAAGCATCCGTTCCCGGTTTGGGGGAAGTGACCGCCGATTTTACGAGTACTGGCAGGCCTCTGCCAGGGCTGGTGCAGAACACGGCCTGTGTGACGCTGGGCCGCTCGAGCAGCCTCTGAAGACGCCACCACCACCACCACGCCTGGCTGCCCGCTCTGCCCCCGCCCCATGGCCCCACAGGGAGGTGGGGCTGCCACCGAGGATTTAAACCAGAAGGGCGGGGACCCAGGGTTTATTTCCCAGGCGTCCCATCTGGAACAGGACATATGGCCTGGCCCGTGATGCTCAGTGGTTGAGCATCGGTAGACCTATGAACCAGGAGGCTACAGTTTAATTCTCAAAGCATATGCCTGGGTTGTAGGTTCCATCTCCAGTAGGGGGCATGCCAAAGGCAGCCAACCAATGAATCTCTTTCATCACTGGTATTTCTGTCTCTCTCCCTTCCTCTCTCTGAAATCAATATTAAAAAAAAAAAGATACAGGACAGATGATGGGAACATCTTTCTCCCAGGTCTTCTACCATGAGTCAGGCACCTTACACCCGACCTTAGAACTTCCAGGCTACAGACCTCCTTTCCCTCCTGCCATCCGCCCCCTATCCCACCTCACAAGTGCCTTACACTTATCTACATGAGCGGTCACCCCCTAGGGAAGGGCACGCTCCCTCCCTCGGGACAACGTCCTCTCGGACCTATGGCTGTCCCTGAAGGCAGGAGCTCGACAATGAACCAAGTCACAGAAACAATTCCTAAACATCATGCAGCCCCCACCCTGAGTCCCAGTGTGTGATTTTTTCTGCCCAAATTGGTCTCATTTCTTTCAGCTTCTTCTCCTCAAAGACCGACATGAACTATCTCAACCTTTGAAAGAGATGGGCTTGAATGAGGAACGTGAACCACGGTGTGGAAGTGGTGTCACTGTGAAAACTGTACACAAATAATAGCTTGAGAGGCATCTCATCCCAAACACAATGTGGCCTGCGATGTGACAGGGAATCGGCTGTGGGGTTGCTTCAGAGGAGGGGTTTTGTCCCATCCTCCGAAGGCGCCACCTGGAGCCGCACGGAACGGCATCGCCGGAATGCGGGGCTCAGACTCGCCCCCGGTGCCCACACGGCAGAGGGCCCCGCCCCGGGTGGACGCCGGCCTGCCCTGTGGGAAGCGACGCGGTGTGCACGGCGGGTACTCACCGTCCTGGAAGACCCTCTCCACGTTCAGGCCGTACGTGGCGCACGTCTCGTAGTACGTGCACCGCTTCAGGTCGCTGGAGAGCTTCCGCGCCCGGGAGTCGTCGATGACGCGCGGGTTGGTGGAACTGATGGCATCTGGAACAGACAGACGCAGAGGGCGACACGGTGACCACACGCAGCTGCAATTCCTGCCACAGCCTAAGACCACGGGGAAGCCGAGACCCGCACCTCACCTGTAGGGACAGGATTCTCTTCCGAACATGGAGGTTTCCGAACACAGCCTACTCCTACAATCACCACCTCCCACACTAGACTAGTTGTCACTAGAAGTCTGTTTGAGGGGCTCCTGCTGCTGAAGTGGAATAAAAGACTGCCCACAAAGGCCAGGAGACGGAGTAGGAGTTAAATGTGGCCCCCCAGGAAAAGAGCTGAGGCAGGGAAACCCCGGGCTGCTGTCTGCAGGTGACCTGCTGATGCACAAAGCACGTGCTGAAAGCATTCTGCACACCAGCAGGGCCCTCGGTGCCCACCCAGCACCACGCTCCGAGCATCTGTGGGAGTCTGGTCCAGTTCCGGGCACTGACGGCCCCATTTACACAGCAGGCAAAACCCCACACGCCCACGGGGGTATCCAAGTCGGCTGGGGAGGGAGGCAGGAAGTAATAAAGATGAGGAATGAGAAAAATGCAGGGTGTTGCTGCTGGGAGCAGAGCGAGGCAGAGTGAGGTGAGGAGGTGAGAAAACTCCTTTGTGTCCCCTCTGGTGGGATGTGCTGTCACTAACAGAAAGGGGCCTGGCCACCCGCCCTCAGCACTGGGGCACCCTGGTCTCCCATTCCCATTCATTTGTAACTGTATCTTTTGATAGCTCCTGCTTCTCCCTCAGACCAATTTAATCTGCAACCTTGTAAACGGACCTGCTTAGCAAACATCACAATCACCTCATCCGGAGGTGAGCGTCCACATACCCCAACTGTCCCAGAGAGAGGACCCGTTCTCCAATCTCCTCCCATGCCCGCCGAGCCCCATAGCAGCCCGGGTACGCTGAAGGAAGGAACCTGACTCATCTTCCTCCACCCCCCAACCTCCAGACTGAGGGGCCCCGAAGCTGGGGCTCAGACACTCCCCTCTGCTCCTGATACCGTAAACACTGATGTGTGAGGGAACACACCACTCACACAGAGCCTTTGGCCTCTCTGAAAGCTCACCCAAACCTGTCCTAGTGAGGCTCCAGCAAAAAGGCATGTGAGTCCTCCACACGACCCCCTGAACTCAGGCAGCCGGTGAGGAGACGCCCCCAGAGCCGGACTTTGCTCAGAAATACCCTGGGCAGGCTGCAGGAAGGGGCGCTTATTGGAAATGAATCGCTTCGTCTTTAAGAAGCTTTAAGCAGGACCTGCTTTAGATGAGCTACTCACCCTAAAACATTAAGAACTGAAAAGCCATCAACTCAAATATGCCAATCTATATTAATAAAAGGGTATATGCTAATTAGACCGGATGTCTTCAGTACATCATTCTGGGTGTCCTTCCTGAAGGAGCTGGGTCTGGAGGGAAGCCAGCCAGGGTCCCGGGTGCCGGCAGGCATCCAGAGGAGGGAAGCCCGGGTCCTGGGTGCTGGAGGGAAGCCAGTGCCACAGCCGGGGGAAGGAAGCTTACTCTTGCATGAATTTTCTTGCATTGGGCCTATGGTTCTGTACATAACAGACCAAGGACTTTTAACCAGCATGCCCTGCTGACCACTAGAGGGCACTCTATGCTAAAGAATCTCTCCTATTTGGTTTTAGGTTAAAGCTTCCCCCTCTGAAGGTTTTGCTTATTTAACCATCTGCCACTTAAAAGTATACTTAAAAAGAGAGAGCTCCATGAAAGCTATAAAAAGTGAGCCTTCAGCAGGAAATTATTTCTTCTTTAAATCGCTCCACATCAAACACACAGACCTTGAATCCGCTCACCGCTCTAATGCCGAAATCCTTATTTTTTTTAAATATGTTTTTATTGATTTTAGAGAGAGGGAGCGGGGAAGAGAGAAATATCAACTGGCTGCCTCAAACCCACAACCTGGGCATGGGCCTTGACCGGGAATCAAAATGTGACCTTTTGGTACATGGGACGATGCTCAACCAACTGAGTCACAGCCATTGCCCCAAGGCTTTAATACGACCTGCGCTCTGTGCCGACGCCACTCACCCTGGGTTCCCACCAGCACCAGCGGGATCTCGCTCGTGCTTCGGTAGCTGGCCATCCGACTGTAATAGTGGTACACCGTCTGGAAGCTGATTTCATCCTCCAAGCTGAAGACAAATATGACAGCGTCCACCCACATGGCAAACTAGGAGAGAAGAAGGGAGGAGGCCGAGGAGTTGAGTGAGGGGATGTAGGGGAAGGAAGGGCTGGATCTGCACCGTGTCATCTTCAAATGATAAATACAAAATAAGGTGAGAACAAGACCTTAGGAACAAAGAATTCTGGGACGGGCCTGAGGAGACACCGGGACTGGACAGAGTCCCCCCCTCCCTTCTCTACCTTGAGAATATTTCCCCTTCCTGTGGAAGGGGGTAGGGACGGCAGTTTCCGCACGGCAGGAGCAACTCAGTGCCTCAAGTCCCAGGGACCAGCCTCACCCCCAAGACCTAAGCCCCCACTGTCTGGACCTCCCTGAAGAGGAAGTGCAGATCACGCCCCCTTCTCTCCCGGTGCGTCCTTACCGCCTGACACCAGCAGGTGGCGCTGTTCCAGGACACCCCACCAACTACCAAAAAGAGAGCAGTTTCAATCCCACCCTCAGGTGCCGCTCGTGGCCACAGCCTAGGGAGTCCATCCACGATTCCGTGGTCAGCGGGCAGACAATGTAAACGCCATGAAACATGGGCAGTGGTTCTCAACCATTTTTAACGCTGTGACTTTTTAATATAGTCCCTCATGTTGTGGTGAGCCCCCCAATCATAAAATTATTTTCATTGCTACTTCATAACTGTAATTTTGCTACTGTTATGAATCATAATGTAAATATCTGTGTTTTCTGATGGTCTAAGGCTCTACAGCAGTGGTTCTCAACTTGTGGGTTGCGAAAACTGCTAGCAAGGTCGCCTAAATCCATCGGAAAACAGATATTTATATTATGATTCATTAACAGTAGCAAAATTACAGTTATGAAGTAGCAACAAAAATAATCTTAAGATTGGGGGTCACCACAACATGAGGAACTGTATTAAAAGGTCACAGCATTAAAAAAGGTTGAGAACCACTGATGGAAAGGAACCCGTGCTCACACAGCTCACAGAGCCTAGGGGCGGGAGCCAGAGAATCGTTTTCCCCCTTGAATACTCACGTGCACTCCGCCCCATTTATACAAAACTCTGGCCATAACTTTGAAAGGCTCCATCGTGACATCCCCAAAGTAGAAACCTGTAGGGTCAGCTTCTAGGCTAAGGTTTCTGAAGGAAGCGGGTGACCTCATTTGAGGACTGGTCCCTGAGGAAACCGAGTGGACACATTCTCATGGCCAGAGGCCAAGACAGAGACCTCCGTGGTCCCAGTCCTCCCCATCCGGTGCTGGTGCCATCAGCAGGCAGACTACGGGAAGCTGTGCCCTATCATCAGGTCCGGCCTCGGGTGGTATCTCAGGGCATCGGATGGGAATGCCAGGCAGCCTCCCCAGGCACCTGGAGAGCTGGAGCTGATGCAGACAGCACTCCCCCCTCCCCCGATCCCCCCGCCCAGTCACCAGATTCAGTTCACACAGTATGTGCTCAGCTCCTCAAGTGTGTAAGAAAAAACACACTGGACATGAAGTCAACAGAAGAAAGAGGTTTTCCACACGCTGCTTTCTTATTTCTATGACGCCCAGCATTCAAGGAACTTTCCGCCTGCACCCAGGTTGCCAGGGTACTGAATCGGGTGGGGGTGGCGGAGCGCACAGACATTTCCGGAAGCCGAACAACTGCGCCGACAGGTCAGCACACAGTGTGCGTCTCCTTGCTCCTTAGCAACACGGAGAGCGACCCCTGGCTGCACAGCCTGAGCCCCCCTCTGGGACCTGATCTGAAGGAAGAACAGAATGAGTGTCTTGGAGATGAGAAGACCCTCCATCGCAGAAAACATTCTCATGGGCCTCTCTCTGTCCCCTTTGCCTGAGCTCAAGTGGATGGATTTCTCAGTCCAGTTCAAACTCCCGGGATCAGAACCGCAGCCAGAAATAGGTGGGCCGCTGGCATGTGATACTCACCTGTGCCTCAGGGGGGCCCCCTTCATCTCTAATCAGCAGCAGATAGCTCTGTCCATCAACAACAATCTCTTTCTTGAATCTGCCACCTGCCACACACACAAAAAACCGCGTTATGCAAGGAAGACGGAGCTCGCAGAGGGCAGACAGACGTGGGCTTCGCTTGGGGGAAAATACACGCTAGGCTGCCGCCCTGGAGGCAACTCGGAGCCTTTAGGAGTGGGTTTCGGATCTGCCTCCAGCATCCACTGGGAACTGAACTCAGATTTGAGTGTTTGTCGTCAAGAAGCCGCGTTCATTTCTGTTGGAACGCACAGCCTCGCCTGCCGGGCCCAGAGGACTCGTGGCTGAGGAGGGTGGAATTTAAGTGCAGGCTTTGTGCATAGTAAACCCAGGGGTTCTCGCTCGCTGGGGACACTGATGCCGAGTTCAGAAGAGAGCACTGAATTGTCCTTCGCTTGTGCAGTTTGCCAGACAAACGAATCTGTGAGGCCTCCCCGGCGCCTCCTGTACAGCATGCTGACAAATTTGAGGGCTGAGGACCTGTATTCTCCTCAAGAGAAACCCAGTTCTTAGTGGGAACACAGAACATCATGGGGATGGTGCTTCCGCAGTCACAGTTCACAGGTGAGGGGTGCCGACTACTACACACGGTTAGACAGCAACTACTGATGGCAGGTCCGCACAGCAGACAGCAGAGCAGCGGCGGACAGAGGGTTAGGGCCACGCGGGTTAGTGAGAAGCCTCCAGGAACCCCTGCTGGACAAGGGAGGGGGGCACACAGAGGGGGCGAGGGCTGTCCCTAACATCTGGGCCCCTTGAAGGCCCAGGTGGGGGAGGCACACTACTGCCACCAGCCTCTCCCAGCACTACCCCGGGCTGGGTTGCTAGGCGCCCCCTGGACAGCAGGAGAAACGGCCACTCTGGGTCCCTGGTCCCTCTGCACCTCCCAAGACAATCCGCCTTCTGAGATTCCGAGCAAGTCCACTCCAGGTGACCCTCGCTGGTTCTGGATTCTGTTTCTGAGCGAGGAACGCATCAGTCTGCTCCACTTCAGCTCCTTCCAGAAACTGCATCGAAACCCAGGTAACTGCACGCTCAAGAGCCAGCTGGCAGGCCCTCCCACCGACCCAGGGGGCCTGCGTGCCGGGTCCTCTGATGCCCGGAGCCACATTTCGCTCCACCAGTGGCCCAAAGAGGATCCTTCCACCCCAGGGCCCGGAGTCTGTGGGGGGCTGGGCCACTCCAGCACCCGAGCAGCAGGCGGAACTGATGTTCTGCACCAGCACACACACATCCACTCCCACACACCTCGGGGGGGCACCGCCTGACAGAGAAATCACACTTGCTTTACTGGGGTCAGTTTGCTCAATAAGGAAAACAGAAGACAACTTCCAACCTCATCTTGCTCTCCTTCACTGTCACCGAACAAGGGCAGTCTGCGCAGAGGAGCCGGAATAAGGCACATCTGAGGGGGTGGAGCAGACTGTCCGCACCTGCATGCAGACCAGCAGCACCTGTGCTGCCAGCTGCAGGAGGGTCTGCAATGACTGACCACCCCCAAATCGCGGCTCCTCGAGGGGAAAGGAGATGGCACGCCCTCCTGGCTAGGCTGCTGTGACTACAGAATGAGCTAGGAAGCACCTGCCACAGGTCAGAAGCCCACCACCCACGTCCCTCCTCCACACCCCGGCGTCACAACCATGAGACCCTATCACTGGATCAGCTCTGCAAGGACCGTGGTGCTGCCCACTCCTAGTTCCTGGGCTTCTGGCCTCTGGGACCGAGAGGATACACTTACTAGCATGTCTTAGCGCCCCCAGCCGGTGGTACTTGGTCACAGCAGCTCCAGAAACTCTACATCCTCCGACTGATTACAAGTTTCTGCTCTCCCTCTATGCATTCACTCACGACGCTCTCTCTCCTCTCCCTCTGTCTCTTTCTCTCCCCTTGTGCTTGCTATGGTCTCTGGCTTTGCAACCTTCAACCAAGAACTTCAGACCTAATTTTCCTTGCCTCTCAAAGCAGAGGTCATTCTTTTTGACATCTACAAGTCCCCTTCCAATCCTAAAAGCTCCTCTTTACCACCCTCCCCGCAAGATATAGTGCATCTTTTCAATATTTTACACTCACAAACATCAGCCACTTGCAATTGGCTTGAATAATTTTTTCAAGTATTTTATGTGCATCAAAAAAACGAAAATGAAACCACTCATATACATTTGCCACGAACCCAAAAGTTCAGTCATTAGATAAAATTCAGCCGGGGTCTCCGGCACCCAGGTTGTGGGAAGGTAAGAATGTGACCAGAAGTTATGACTGTGACAGGTGAGACTACAGCCAGCTCACCTGAACGTGGCAGCTGGGCCTGGACAAACACGGTCTCCCCAGAGAGGGAGAGAATTTAAAACTTGTTTTCTGCAGCCGACCTCAGAGCCACAGAGGAAGGCCTCAGGGGGAAGGGAGAAGGGGGCAGGTGCCAGGCGGTCCTCGAAGGCAGGGCCACACTGCCGGTGTTTTAAACTCCAGCCCTGCGTCTCACCCCGGCCAACCCATCACTTTCTACCAACGTCTTAGAGGGCACCACCTGGCTCGACACTCAGTTTCATTTTTCAGGCAGATCTGACCACAGCCTGTTTTAACCCAAATTCCAGTTGCCTTCCTGCAGGCTCTCGCACCCAACGCGGTATCCCCAGCAGACAGGCGGAGCCTGGCCCAGAGCCCACCCTGTGAATGTTCCATCAGGGTGTCCCACCTGCTCTGATGGCCACATACCATGACCTAACACTCAGTGCCTTCGGGGGTAATTTTATGTTAGAAAGGGTCCCCCTGACCACTGCTCCAATAGACATCAGCGCGTCTGGCTCACACACCTGGTGCAGGTGCGCAGGGAGCGAGGCAGGCAACGGCAAGCACAGGGCTCTGTCTGGGGATGACATCGCCAAGAAAAGGGACAAGGGAGGTCCCTTTCGCTTAGATGTATCCCTGCCAAAGGCATGGTGAGGTCCCCGGAGGCAGGCCGGCAGAGGAGAGTGCTGGACAGCACTCAGCGAGGCGTCTGGGCCGTGTCGCCACGGGCCGCACTGGACAGCGAAAGCGACTCGCTCACCTCCCTGAGAGCAGAGTGTGCCCCTGTCTGAACCCCACCTCGCGCTCAGTGTACTGCATTTCTGGTTCCCCCCGAGGCGAGCTGTCAGGGTGCCCAGACAACTGCCCTGGTCACCGTGGGCGCCCTTGAGCTCGCCGCTGACGTGAGCCATGGTCTCCATTTCTTCCCCACATGGGTGAGCGGTGAAACTGAACACACCACCAAGAAGGAGGGCTGCGGACACACGTGTGTTGTGACCAGCACACAGGACGAACAGAAACATCTTTTAGAAAATCTTAAATTAAGAGTGTCCCTTCTAATCTGCCGTAACCAATTCCACTACAAGTTTCAAGGTCACTGTCCCGATTCCTGGCCTCGTGCCCTGGGAGCCGGCGTGGAGGCTGGGAGGCTGGAGTGAAGCGAACGGCTGGGTTCCCAGCCCCAGGAGCTCGCAGTAGACGGCAGGGCTACACGGAGGGAGCCCGGTATGAAGGACGTCTGCACAGAGGCCTGGGCGCCCCATCTGTGCTGTCATTCTGCTTTGGGGTGTCATTCTACACGGAGGGAGCCCGGTATGAAGGGCGTCTGCACAGAGGCCTGGGCGCCCATCTGTGCTGTCATTCTGCTTTTGGGGAGGAGCAGGCGGAATTTTCCTATTCCAAAGAGGGGGAAGGCTTAGAGTAAACACCGCCACAGATGTTTGACATTTCTGCTTCTAGGGTTTTGGCTAATTGGTCTGAAAGCTATTAACGTATCATTAACGTTCTGCAAGCAACAGAGCCGGATGTGATAACAGCGAGCCTTCGCTGGTTTGCACTTCCTTCCAGTCACCGGGGGTGCCATCACCACCAAGCCTCCTGGGCAGGCCACAAAGACCAGGGGACCCGGGCCCAGGTGCCCGGGCCACTCGCAGCAGGCAAGGGCAGGTCCACACGTGCAGCTGGCTGCCCGCCTCTCCTGTGCTTTCTGCCCAGCACGACTCGGGGCTGCAGAGCCCCACAGCCTGCCCGGGCCGCCCAGCACCCAGAGGGTGTGACTGCAGAACGCGGGCCTGTCTTTTCCTTCCTCCACTCACAGCCCAGCAGGGGCTGGTGCCTCCAGCTCCCAGCTCATCCTGTGCTTAGGGAAGCACAAAGGAATTCATCCACCTATCACTTCACTGCGCTGTTTTTAGCCATTCAACTTTACTTTTCTGTGCAAAAACGAACATTTGCATTGTGTTTCAAACTCTAGTACTATTTCCCTTGTCCATAACAAATGGGAGGAGCATGCTTCTAGCGTCCGATCAGATGTGGTCCACCGGCCGCGATCCTTCCCTCAGGTGCACACCGGCCTCGGGTCGCCAGGCTCCGGCACTGGGTCTCCTACCTCACAGGTCAGATTCCCGTCCACGAGAACATTTTCAACATTTGCCCAACATGTTCTTCTTCCTGACTCAGCCCACGGAGAAACAGAAAGAATGCCTGCAAAGTGTACTGCTTCCTCCTTGTTTAAGACAAGTGGACGGGGCTACACTGAAAAGAACCAAGAATCTCATTTCTCTCCGAAAGAGTATTAAAAAATCTTAGTTATAAATGTGCCAGAAATTTTTTAAAATTAATGTTACCCTTTCAGCTTTGACAAATACACTGACGTCGGTAACTTATGAACGTCGAGATTCTGGAGACAGTTTGTATGGTGACATTTAAGAGAAATGTTGGGCCACGTGTTATTTCTACACTGGGGAAAATTTTTATTGGTAACATTCTAGTTTATAAAATTTAACTGAATCAGATTTCATTTCCTCTGCCAATTTTTAAAAACTTACATTGATTTTTTTTTTTTTTCAGTGACTCTGTAAGCTATACTAACGGGGATCTAATGTGTGGTGCCTGCCATATGCCGGTGGTGACGGGGGACTTCCTGCCCAGGGTCTCCGAGGACTTCACTAACCCTCATCTGAACGACATAAAGGAGGAGATGGGGAAAAAGAAAAAAAACGAAAGGAAGACATAGCACCATCCACCAAGAAAAGGGGTGTGGCTGAAACCAGTCTGGCTCAGTGGACAGAGCGTTGGTCTGGGGACTGAAAGGTCCCAGGTTCGATTCCGGTCAAGGGCATGTTCCTTGGTTGCAGGCGCATCCCCAGTAGGGGGCGTGCAAGAGGCAGCTGATCGATGTCTCTCATCGATGTTTCTGACTATCCCTCTTCCTTCCTCTCTGTAAAAAAAAATCAATAAAATATATTTTTAATAAAACTAAAGAAAAAGAAAAGGGGTGTGGCTTCCCAAACAGAACCACCTACACTGGCCCTGAGAAAGAGAGGAAGATTCTAGAGCTGGTGGACAGGCGCCTTGACTCACAGCCACACAGACCCGGGTGTGGAGGGAAGAAATTCAGTTTCCAACAGAGAACACAGGGAGGGCACACGGAGGCATTTTGCACTGTAACTCAGGAAAGCAACACCCAGCCCCAGGTGTGTGGCCCAAGAGCCCCCAGCAGGTGATGGCCGGCCGGCAGGCGGGAATGTGGGCAGAGTGGGCCTCCTTCCTCAGGTGCACTCCCCTGAGGGGCATCTCCTCCTGCACAGGAAACCACAAGGCAGGGAGCTCCCCACACCCCACGTCTGAGTGACAGGCAGGCGCCTGGGTAAGGACAGCCACTGCCGTGCGGCACGTCAGGCAACAACGACAGGCACGCCTCGGGGACGTGTCCCACGCAGGGACTGCTCGCCAGGACTCGGGGGGCTCCTATCGGAAAACCTTTAACAGAACATGGGGTTCTGTTATTGATTCAACCGTTTCCTCTTTCCTTACCTGACAGTAATAATTCATCTCAGTAGCTAACATTTCATGTTCCCCTAAAACTTTTCCCAAATAGCAGGCATTCGGGTGTCCCCTTAGCTGTCCCCAGTGATTCCATAGGGAAAACGTCCCAGGCATCTCCCATCTGGGCAGGATGCTGCCTTCTGCTCCCTCCACTCCACTCCATGTGAAAGACCCAGCTTCCATTCCTCGCCTGCACTCTCTGGACTCCCTTAGTCTGTGATATTTGTCAAATGGGTGGTGCAGGGCGGAGATTCCCAGCTATAAGGTAGTGTTTTCCGTTTGGGGGCGTTGGGGGGTGCATAGGAAGCTCTGGGTGCTGCCTCATCTGTGTGGTCACTGCTGGAAAGAACGGAATGAAAGGGACAGCTCACAGGTCACCGTGAGAAGAAGGGCCATCCTCCTGGAGTGAGAGGAGGTGCCCTCGCAGCCCTCTCGCTGGCACGTCACCCATCCCCAGCTCTCAGCCAGGAACCTGCTGGCCTCGGGCCGAGACAAATCGGGCTGACAGGGCCCGGGAGGGAGGGTTTTGTTCACAAATGTGATTTGGTTAAGAGCCTACGAGAAGCTGAGGATCCATTCACGGCAGAAGGTATCCTGCTGGGTTCAGCTCACAGGACCTGGAAGGTCAGGGACAACTGCTCCTCAGTCATGCCTGGCGAAAGCCCCTCCGCAAAGCCCTTCCTGTGGCCGCAGCAGCAGCAGCAGCAGCAGCAGCAGCCCCGCTGACCCTCACCCACCACGCCCACACCTGCAGGAGGGTTTGCTCCAGATCCAAATGAAGAAGTTTCTCAACCAGTCTGACTTCATCCTGGCACTTCCACCCACTTCATAGCCCAGGGCTCCTTGCAAAAGTGGCCAACAGCAGTTAATTCAATAATCAGAGGAAGGAAGCTCTACGGACATTCTTAAGTTGGTCGCTACCAACCTTAAAACCTTCCGCTCAACCCAGCCGGGCGCAAGTGGGCCCTCCCCCTCCCCCACCAACAGAGAGGCACCTCCTGGGCCCTGTCCTTCCACACAAGCGGCTCTGCAAGGCTTAACTCCGCCGCATGGAGAGAAGAGCGATCACAGAGAGATGTCCCCAGGGACAGGGACACAGCCTCCTGGCCTGACCCCCGCCCCCGGGGTGGGGTGTCTCAGGGGGGTCCTTGTTCAAATTCCCCCACAGCACTGAAAGGCAGGCCTGCCTTTCGCTCCTCTTCCGAGGGAGAGGGTTAAAACCTGAGTGGCAGTCGCCTGGGGTCTGTAACAGGGTGACTATTAAGCACGTGAGGTAGAAACTCAGATTACACGCCAAACAACACTCACAATTCTAATTAGCAGCCATGAATAGGGCCCTAATGGCCGAGGCGTGAGTGGCAGCTGTGAAATCCCATCAGAGGTGTGAAGGTCATATGTAAACGAAGTGAGCGCGTGTGACCTTCAAGAGACCAGCAGTGAGATCGCAGCAAGGCCTGGCCACCAAGAGGTAACGGGGCAACTTCACAGCTGTGAGAGCAGCCTGTGTGAACTCTGCGTGCGTATGATTCGCACGCTGGGTGGGTTGAATCTTATCACAAAAAAGTTACGTTCTGGTCCAAACCCCTAACACCTGATGTAGCCTTACACAGAAACAGGGTCTTTGCAGATGTGATCAGGTTACAATGATGCCCTCTTAGAGGAGGGTGCCCTACCCCCAGTGCTGGGTCCTGGTGAGAAGAGGGACATTTGGACACAGAGACAAGGCCCCCTGGCGACCGAGGCCGAGACCGGAGTGATGTGCCTACACACCAAGGGCGCCAAGAGTTGCAGGCAACCCGAGAAGCGAGGAGGGAGACTCGGAACAGATTCTCCCTCAGAGCCTGGGAGGACCAACCCCGTCCATCTCCCCCGAGACTCCTGGCCCCACTGCTGGGAGGGAACACGGCCCGTTGTTTTAAGCCGCTGGTTTGTGGTCATTTGTTGTGGCAGCTCCAGGACTCCATCTGCACACACATCTCCCCCCCCTCTCTATCACACACACACATACACACACACACCACAATTAAAAACATGCTTGCCTGTACAAAAACTATACTCTTTGGATTACATTCAGGGAATCAAACGCTCCCTACTGTGTTACCTACTTTTGCCTTGTTAACTCACTAGTTAAAAAACACACGTAACTCTTAAACCTGTTGAGATTTAAATTATATCTTTAAAATGACCTGAACTGTGTGAATGAGCTCTCTTTGCCATGGGACTAAAATACCAAACAAAATCACACAACAAAAACACAGCAAATATTACCCCCTGAGATCCCGCTAAACTCCACCTGATGCAAGCGTGCTCCGGCGAAGGGCGGGAGGCTCCCAGAGAGAACATGAAACCGGAAGGCCCGCACCACCCCTCCCAGCGATCTAAAGGGCCCCGGTTCAGGTCGGAGGAACGCGAGGGCATTTGCACGTTAATTAAGCCAAAGGAACAGCCCTGTGCAGACGTGAGAAGCCGCAGGGAGCTCCCGGAGCTACGTGGACGGGCGCGTCACACAGCCCCACCACCAGCAACATAGTTTTCATTTAAAGCCGCTGCCCCCGTGTGGTGGAGGCAGGTGACCACTCCTGCAGGTGTAAGAGGAAGGAGCATCGTTAGGAGGTAGTAAAACACCAGGAAACAGAAAGGTCTCCCAGCTCAAAGCCCAGCCCCCTCGGCCTGGTGCCCGCAACGCCACCATCAGCTGTGCTCTAACCTGACCTTTGCCCTCCACAGGCAGACCTGACAACTCACGGCTGGGGCTGAGCCATGATCGGCTTCTACCTCCTGCACCGCCCTGGGGGGATGCCACGGCTCCAATGCTCTCCATAGACCTGGGCAGAGACACAGTCCATTCCAACTCCAGAACATTCCACAGGCAGCTTCCCAGTAAAGCACACATGAGCACTGAGCCATAGGAATGCCCTCGACAAAAATGGCAACCACATTGCAGTTACAGGCTCCCTGGCTGTAAGAAAGGACGTCCATGCTGAGACAGGGAGAAATCAAGGCTTTTCTCATTCATTTTCTTTCTGAAACAACCACGGTCCCTTCCTGCTGCCATGTGGAGACCCGCCGGGGGCACAGGGACAGGCTGTGGGAGTCAGTTTCCTGGTCTCTGTGGATACGGCCACCTGCCCGGTTCAGGCAGGCCTGGGTGGCCAGGCTTTGAGAATCAGGGGTGCAGGGGCTAAGGGCTTCCAGCATAAGACAGCACCCAGAAGCTCCGATGTACATCCATCCACTGGGTGCACCTGGGTGGGTGCTGCTCCAAGCTCCCAGCACCCCCACACCCTTGACCTGGGGTCAGTCAGTGTGAGGCCCGGCGCCCTGGTGCCTGGGTGAGCTCCTGAGGTGGAAGGAGAAGACGGTAGACTGTCCTCCTGACGCATGGGCCAGAGGGAAGAGATGTTTCCACCACGTAGCTGAGAAAGGAATGTCCTTGCGTGTACAAACGCACGCAGTTCCACCCTTTGAGTTCGTGTTTAGACAACTGTATGCGATACCATGAACTCCAGCAGAGTAAAAACAAAGAATCTGGGCTATTAGGGGCCATTTAGTTTGGGTACAATTGTTACTTTTAACGAGTGGACATTCAAGAGAAATGCCTTCATGCTAATAAAAACACAAGGCCAGTTGCAAAGACATCACTGTCAGGCCCACATGTGACAGAACAAACTGTGACGGTGCACAGGGACAAGAGCGCAGCCACAGCAAAGACAGCTCGGGGGAGGGAGCAGCGTCCCTGAGCGCCAGGGCTGGAGACGCCGGTACCAGCCACGGGGCCAGCCAGGCACACACCAGAGCCTGGTGAGAGCAGCCAGCGCACCCCCAGGGGCAGGGCTCGCACCGAGGGCCTGAGGGGTGTGGTGGGGGGTGGATATGTGAGCAGCTTTACCTGGAGAAGCGATCATTACGCCTGCCATCAGGTTATCCAGACCCTGAGCGGCTGGGGTCACCAACCTCTACAGTAGCTACGCCTGAGGAACCAGTGAGCCTCAGACTAGGAAAATCCAAGCCACACGCGGACACAAAGGAACAAATACAGCAGCCCAACCAGGTGCAGACCCCAGACGTCCGAAAGCCTCCCTAAGCTCTGGCAACCGTGCACCTGCACACCCTTTCCACCGGGGGGCCACCTGTCTGCGCACGGATCCCCACCTTCAGGCCGAATTCGTCTGCCGTCTTTCTAAACCATCCTCTCAGTCTGGTTCGCACCAAGCGTCAGCCTCTCCCTGGGGACCACCACGGGGCTTTTATGTGTCTGTAAAGTCCCGCAAGCGAAGGGCAGAGCCCCCAGCAACGGTGGCCGCAGACTCCAACCCTCCACGCTACCCGCAGGTTCCACTGGCCCCAGCACAGGAGTTAGACACTAAACAGGTGTTACGGGAAACACAGGGAGCTAGACTACTGCTAAAAACACATCTAAGGGACGCAACAGGTGAGATGTTCAACTTAAAAAAAAAAAAAGGCAAAATCAAAGGCAACAGGATGGAGCACAGGACGAGGAGGGGAGGAGGAGGGAACGCTACAGGACACAGCCGCCTCTCCTCTCTCCAAACAAGACAAGCGCTACCATGAAGAAAGGGCATAGTTACCTGCATCCATATCTGCAAAGAATGGAACAGCCAGTAAGAAAAAGAAGGAACCAGAAATTCAGTGTCTCAGAGTTGGATTTTACAAGGTTACACGGAGAGAAACTATAATTTAGGAAAAAATCTGCCTGAGAACTAGGCCTGGGTGCGGGAGGGACACAGGGGCTGCTGGGTTCCTGGCAGCATTGTACTCACAGCAGAAAATAAAATATGGGTATGTCAGCTGAAGAAGGAAAAGCTTAATAATGGTGAACGAAACATCTTATTCTCATGCAAAATGACCATTACCTGTTTATCACACGCTTTAAAGGGGGAACATACTCCCCACAGGTGGTGGCCGGCATCTGAATGCCTCGTATCTACGACTACGTCACAGGACGTGCACAGTATGGACGAACCCAACAACCCGGTCGGAGAAACGGCCGAGCGGTATTGAAGGGAGGGAGACTGGACTGACATTTGGAAAGGACAGGACCTATTAGGGAAGAAATCAATTCAAGAGTATTTCATGGTGCTACTCTTGCTCCGAAAGCCACAGAGAATAATATAATGGGTCAGCGACCGATACTGGAGAAGAGACAATATACCTAAGGACTTCGACTGTTTGGTGCTCTATTGCTTTCTTGACGTGTGATACATCAAAGTAACGATTTAGGATATGCTACAGGAAACTTAAAAGCTAAGCTCTCCTAAGCTTGGGCCTGCCTGCCGGGCGGCGTACCTTCGGGAGACTCTTCCTGGACGTAGGTGCCGGTCAGGTAGCGGTGCACCAGGGCCGACTTGCCGCTGGCCAAATTGCCCACGATTCCCTGAAACAAAGCAACGGACGATTATTAAGGACCAGGGTGTCAGTCTATTCGGCGATCTGCAAGCGGAGGGAGTTAAAATGCGCAGTGCGGCTACGTATAATCACAACCGTGCACCGGCTGGAAGGGCAGAAATGGGCTCGGGGGTCTTCCTGCCAGCTCCCTCATCAGCTCCCCCATCAGCTCCCCCTTCTCACCGCCTCGCCAGCCCTAAGAGCCTGGATACCGCCCCACACCTGCGGCTGAGGCGCTCTCCTGCACACCACGTGCGGTGGGTCCACCAGGAAAGGGTGTGAGTCAGGGAGCCGTGCACTGTGAACTGCGAACCCTCCGCGTCCTGAGCGAGCAGCGCTGAGCGAGGAACGCTGTGGGCTATGATGTTGGGCAGGGCACTGGGGATGAGGAGGGCATTCTGGTGCATTCCATCACCAAGGAAGTGCATGGTTACCTGCACCCGATTTGGCGGCAGAGGAGTTTGGAGCTGGGTCCGATGTGGTGAAATGAGCCACATGGGTTAATGATGATGTGGGGGCGAGGCTGGTACCAGTCAGAGGACAAGAGTGAGCCTGCTTCTCTGGAACATGGTGCGGCCACAGCACAAGCCTGGGACCCACCTGCCCCCTGCCGGCCGGCCAGAGCCCACGCTCCGGGAGCAGCAGCAAACAGTCTCCTCTGAAAGCTTGCACACCCTGTCTGCAGACACACAGGCCAGCAGCAGATCCGGTGCCCTCCCCCTTCTTCAGCTGACCAGTTTGGGATGGTCTTCCTGCTCCTCTTCTGCTAGGGATGTTCGTGGCTCGGTCCCCCACTACACTGAGGTCCCCAAAGACCAAGAACTATGTCTCTGGATACTGGCAAGGACACCAACTCCACATCCCTACACTTCCCAGTTTCTGACCCCAACAAAGTGCCTGGTAAATATGGGATGGATGGAGAAGGGATGGAAGAGAGGGTGGAGGGAGGAAGAAAGGGATAAAGACATGGATGGAGGGAGAGATGAAGATATGAATGGAAGGGAGGGCGGGAGGGATGAAGAGAAGGAGAAATGGGTAAGTGAATGGAGGGATGGATGAAAGGAGGGAAAGAAGGAGGGAGGGAGGATAGGACAGTTGGATGGGTGGACGGATGGGTGGGTGGAAGAAAGGAAGGACAGATGGAACGAAAAGAGAATGGCTGGTTGGATAAATGGATGATGAAGCCAAAAACCAGAAGAACAAACACAGAAGAAAACACACTTGGCATGAAACTGTGAAAAATAAGTTAAAATTTGACCTTTCTGCATCCTATTTCCCATCCTGCATTCCCAGTGATAGCCCTTTAGTTTCTCACCTTCCCCAGCTCCCACATCGCATCCCCAGACTGCCAGACCTTCCCACATCCACCACTGCCCGAAGTTCGCCTCCTGCTCTGCCAGCAGGCGGTTCAGATGGCACCTCCTCTGAGAAGCCTTCCTAAAGCCACAGCCGCAGGGGGCAGGGCTCCTCCACACCCCTTGGTGCCTCCTCACCTGCTGGGTGGGACTCCCCTCTCTATTTCCCCAGCATCAGTAGGAGGTCTGACCCCCCAGGACTGGCCACTCCCTCAGGGCAGGACCGTGTCTCATGTGTCCCTGGTCCTCTGCCTCCCAGCAACACTGGCTGAATGGGTGAATAAAAGAATGAATGAGTGAACCAGCACTAGTGAGTACAAACGAGCTACTCTTTCGCCGTGGCTGAAAGCCAGACTTCGCAGAAGAGCCTAAATAAAGCTGTCTCCTTCCTGCTTTCTTATGTCTTCCTTTCACCTGAGGCTTCTATAATCCGAGAATTTCTACCTATTAATTATTCTTTTGCTCAAGGGCACCTGCTGTTTGTCAGCTTCATGCTGAGAAAATTTAAAACAGCGTGCCACGGAATTAAATTTTTAATTAAGATTAGAGTGCCTCTTTCCCGAGGAGGAAAACGCTCAGAATCAAACACTGTGAAACCTGGTGCTTGCGGCACGTGGCAACGGTCCTTCCTTCCTCTGTGCCCACGACATGCCAAGAACCGGCAGACCCACCAGGAGGAACAAATCGGGCAGGTCCTGGGGGTGTGGGAGGTGTTAGTGGGTGTGAATGGCCATCTCATAGACCTACATTCGCCAGCCACCTCGTGGCTCGGTCCCCCACTACACTGCAACATTGCAACCCTGCAGGAACCGGCAGCCGACGGTGCGGAGGAGAAGAAGAACGAAGGACAAGGCTCGTTCAGGGCAGGGCTGCCCCGGGCCCGGGAACCGTTGCAGGTACCACAGGAGAGGGCACAGGCAGCCAGCCTGGGCCTGCAGGCTCCACGGGGGGCAGACCTGCTGGCGTGGGGTGGCCGAGGTAGTCAGCCCAGCCCATCATCCTGGGGCAGGGCCACGAGCCCTCCGGGCACCACACTCCACATCGCCGTTCACCGGGGACAGAGAGCACCGTCTCCCCACACTGACTTCCCTGCCTCCCAAACTCCACCGCTCACCTGCTGAACACCAGGTTTGCCGAAAAGGAAATCTAGGTTCTTAGCAAAAACCCCAGTTGGGAATTCAACGAAACCACAGAAGTCAGACGTGACTAGAGGCTGAGGAACATGCCCCTCTACAGGCAAGACGTCTACGCTGGCTTCGCTCTTCCTGCCGGGACAAACGCACCGAGCCTGTGCCTGGCATAGAGGGACCCTCTGGTCCCTGCAACCGTCATTGATTATCTAACCCTAACACACCCCGGTACTACCACTCTGGAAAACAGAGCAAACACTGAGCTGTCTTCTCTGACAGATTCTAGAAGATGGATTGCAAGATGTTACATAAAGAGTCCATCTGAGGCTTGCTATTGTGTCATTTAATTCTGTTTGTGAAACAGAGTCAGGGGTTCTCGGAAGGCGCTGACCTAAGGGGCCACCTGTCTCGGGGTGCTGGACTAGGCAGGAGACAATTGCAGCCCTGTAGACACACAGAGGCTGCCCACGAACAAAGGAGCACTTGCTGTAGATGCTGAAACTCCTTCCTTCGCACAGAAGGGATCTGGCCCAGGAGGCCTGAGAGGACAAACTGCCTGCGGCCTCCACCAGGGGGCGCCCGCCGGGAGCGGAGCCAGCCTTCTCCTAAGGACCCGCAGAACCACTCACATTTCCTTATCCAGGATGGAGTCAAAGCCTTCGAAGGACTCAAACAAACCCTCGGGGAGTCCACGCTCCCCTTGATGCAACACCTCCTGCACCCCCGCCATTTATTTCAGACATCTGCATGCTGTTCAACTGGCAGGAAACACATCCGTGGGAGTAAGCAGCCTCGCTATGGGCTGACAGAACCCTGGACACCTTTAACTGTAAAAACCGAGGCTACTTCAGAGGGCTCGCTCGACACTTGGAGAGTACCGTCAGTCTGTAATTATTCCGACTTAAACCAGCAAGATTTTCAAATTCCACCCCTCAGTTGTACGAGCCACACTTCAAGTGCTCCACAGCCACATGGGGCCAGGGGCCAGCGCTGCCGCCCTGGACGGTGAGGACAGGATGTGTCCGAGGTGCAGAAAGTTCCCCTGGCAGGGCTCCTGGCTCACACCCCAGCTCCGCCCTTATGGTCTGGCTGCTTTGAGCCTCAGTCTCCCCATCTGTGGAATGGGGGCAGTCAGGGTTAAATGAGACACATGTGAAGCACTCACAACATGCCTGCAAGGAGGAAGGGCTTTGCAGTGCAGTCCCGATGTCATCACCGAGACCCCACCCCGAGTCTCCCCGCCATGGCAGGACCTCCACAGGATCTTGGTCTCTTGAGGGGGCACGGGAAACTGGCCAACCATTGGCAAAAGCTCCTGGTGACCGTGAGGCCAGTGGTGTGGCATTCGACTGACAGGTATGTCCTGACCGGGCCTGGTCCAGGGGTCTCCGAACACAGGCAGGAGGAGTGGCTGCTCCCAGGTCAGTCCTGGGAACCCGGGCTTCCAAAGCAGGCACGACTCACGGGCCCTTTGTCCCCCGCAAGGGAAGACACCCGCTGGCAGGTGCCCCAGGGAAGGTCAAGCTCTGGGGGGAGAGCGAGGCGAGGCGATGGCCGAGCGGACACACAGCGAGGGCAGCAGGGACGGGGGACATGGTGACCCTGCCTCCCAATTTCAGGGCCTCCCCCCCACACACACGTCCTCCTTGCTTCTCCTGATGATGAAAGTCATACTCAAAGTCATATACACTCTCTTCACTATCTGGGTGTCCCGTGCTGTGCAATCTCATCTCAGAAGTGAGAGAAACCCAGGGGTCCCCCCCCACCCGCATGTCCAACCTGAGGAAGGTGTCCAAGGGCTTTGGGGAGCTGCTAACAAGTGGGGGCCTGGGAGAACTGAGCAGCGTCATCAGTGTGTGCTGAATGGGAGAGCTTATCTGCTCCACGTTATGGACAGAGCCCATCACTGCAGAGGTCTACGCATATGTGTGCATACACACACGGACAGACGGGCATGCATATATATGTACACACATATACAAGCACATACAAAGACACAAGTAGATACTCACACACACATACACATGCCATGCATATAAACACACAAGATACACACATAAATATACATATACAGGGTGTCCCCCAAAAAATGTATTCATACTTTAATAGCTGATTTCTATTACATTTTGAAAATAAATGTATTTTTAATAACAACTGCCTTTATAATCATTCAAAATGTGCACACATTTTTGGGACACCCTGTGTACATAAATACATACATACACACATATGTACATGCACGTACATACACCCACATATATTTTGTTAATCATTACCTGAGGATATTTTTTTCCCATTGATTTTTAGAGCGAGTGGCAGGGAGGAAGAAAGAGAAACATTGACGTGAGAGACACACATAGATTGGTTGCCTCCCTCACATGCCCTGACTGGGGCCGGGAATCAAATCTTCAACCCAGATACACGCCCTTCACTGGAATCGAACCTGTGACCCTCTGGTGGGCAGGCCGACACTCTAACCTCTGAGCCACACTGGCCAGGGCAATACAGGAACATATATTCACACATACATAGATACACATACACACTCATACATATATAAGTGCGTACACTTATATCCACATAAATATACACACACATATATACAAACATCTATAAATATAACTATACACACACACACAGGTACATCTCCCCCAAAGCCAGTTATTTCATAACAAAGAACATCACACTTCAAGATAAAGTCTGTCCCTTCCTTCACCCTAAGTGGAAGCAGGGAAGGGGCTCTGGCTCAAGGTGAGGCTGCAAGAGAGTCAGGTCATGTTTCATAAGCCAACTGTAAGCTTTAACTAATATCATTGAAAGAATAAAGTTTGTACTAAAAACAAAATTCTTCTTTCAATATTATGCCACTACTTTATAATGCAGTAACAGTCACATTTTTGAATAAATTCCAAAGCTTTGTGAATCGTTCTAGAAATTTTCCATGACATCCAATAAGGATAAATAAAGCTGTGTGTTTGTGTGTGTGTGAGAGAGAGAAACACACACACACATAAACACACAAACAAGAGCAGATGACGGAGGGACCCTGCCTGAGCACATAGGCTGCTCGGGCTGGCTGTCCATCTCGCCTCACAGGCGCTCAGGGCTCCAGCGACACCTGGCCCCTCTAGGGACACACCCAGAGGCAAGCTCCCCCTCTGGGCCCCAGGGATGCGGGCCTGGGTGTGATCAGGTCATCGCCTGCCACAGAGCCCCCTCCCTCGGGTGAGCACAGACAACTGCCAAGGCCAGGGAAGCACTCACCACTTTGAGCTCCGGGACAGATCGACTCAACGTCCATTCCTGGCTGTTCACAAAGGCATCTGCAAAACAGGAGGGCGACAGAGTGAGATGCAGGACACTGAAGTGCAAGGTCAGAATGCCCCAACGCGCCAGGTCTCAGACCAGGACACCCCAGTGCAGACAGAGCTCCTGACGGCACCTCCGCCCGAGACGGTGACCTGCCCGAGTCCACACGGCAGCTCCGATTCCAAGCCTGCACTCTGCCCCCCTAAACCACAGGCCCACTCTGCCCATGACTCCAGGGCTCTGTGGCTTCCACTTCCCTCACCTCATGGGCTCCTGCCCAGCCCACAGGCCCCACCCCGTCCAGGACGTCCTGGCTGTGCGCATTCCCAGGGGTGGAGACGCAGGAGGCACCTGGCTGCCGGAACGGATCCTATAGCCAGTCAGCCAGCGTTGGGCCTTTTGGGTTTTACTCAAAGTCCCCTATCTGAAATCCCCACACCCATGTTATAGAGGATGATGACTGGACGTTAACAGTGTAACATTTCCCAGGGTAGAAGACTGCTGAAGTTCTGTTTCTCAGGAATATGTCTGAGGATGTCAGAAAGACGAGTCTCCAGCCACCGTGGACCCTCAGCACAGCCATGCCCTTAGCACCCTTGGGGTGGCCTCCCCTGCCCGCCATCTCTGCCTCTCACCCCCACATGCAACACAGATGACCCCAGTGCCTGATCTCCCACGCCCCACACGAGTCACTCCTCCTCCGTGAGACCCTCAGCACACCCACACTCTTAGGGCTAGGAGCAGAGCGTGGCGGCAGCTCTGGCCTTCTCCTTCCAAAGTGGATTCGCTTCCTACGTATTTTCGACAAATTCAGAAATCTCATCACTCTGTGTGACCTCCACAAAGAAATGGCTCACCAAATGCCCGAGTCAAGAAACCTCCGTTTCAGAGGGATGGGTGAGATTCCAACAAAACAGATGCAGAGTGGAAGCCAATGGCAGAGCCATGCAATCCGCTGAGGTCTGCCAGGAAGGCCAGGAAGCGCACTCAGAGGAAGCACGGTGAACACAATCCATTGTGGGGGAGGGGGACACACACAAAATAGGTGGGCGGCCATGCCACATAGCCGACACCTGGCCTTGTGAAAAGACGGACGGGAGGGAGGGTGGCGGCACTCAGGTGGAAGGATGGCCAGTGGGTCACAAGGCACCTGCAGGCCAAAGCAGCTGGAGAAGATGCAAGACACCCAATTAACCTGCAACCTTAGCCGAAAGGAGTGGAGATCAGTGCTCAGTATCACATGCTGGGCTCTCGGGGAGCCGCACGCCAGGCCAGCTGGCAGAGCAGGTGGGCAGAGGTGCCCCTGCAGTTCTAGAGGCAAGATGTTCGTGCAAGTGGAAACGAGGGCTGCTTCTGGCCCCAGGGGTGAACACGCTGGGGACTGCGCAGGAAGTTGTGCACCTGGCCACCACTCTCTGGGCCGCCAGGCACCACGCTGAAGTGCCACCGGTAAGACATCACCTGCAAGTGGATGAACGTGGACGGTGCCAGCATGGGCCAGACCAGCCGGTGCTTGGCAAATGGTAGCCTCTATCTCCTTACTAGTGAACATGGCTGATTATACTGAAAACACTTATTTTCTGTCATGAGCTGCTCTCGCAGGAACCTAGGAATGTGGTGTTACAGGACCTGTGGGGTGACTCCGATGGGCTCTCCAACATGAAATGCAGGCACCAAGATGTCCCAGAAGGTGTGTAACACTCCCAAACATTGGTTACGTAAATGTGGGCATCTATATGTATAAAAGCCTAAGTGCCCGAACAACTGGTTGCTATGGTGCACACTGACCACCAGATGAAAGATGCTCAATGCAGAAGCTGCCCCCTAGTGATCAGTACACTCCCCCAGCCAACCTCCCACAGTCCCTCCCCCTGGCTGGCTGGCCCAATCGCCAGCCCGGCCAAGGAACCCCACCCATGCACAAATTTGTGCATCCAACTTCTAGGGTCCATATGATAGAATACTAGGCAGCTGAAAAAATGCTCAAAGCCCAAACACACAAAAGATTGTGTGTGTGTGTGTGTGTGTGTGTGTGTGTGTGCGCACGCTCACACACACAAGCTCGCGCATGCACACACCACGTATAAAATACAGACATGAGCTTCTCCAGGCTGAGAACATTCCAGCTAGGATTAAAAACTCAACAGTTGGTGATTAAGAGGGAACCAGATGGTGTAGGGACAAGGGGAGGGAAGAGACTTTCTCTTCATTGTTGTTTTGGTACCTTTCAGATTTTATACCTTACTGTGAAAAAAATCAAATA